>PVIH01011601.1:0-68261 GCA_004025045.1 Sigmodon hispidus
GTGTGAGGGAGGGTGTGAGGGAGGGTGTGAGGGAGAGTGTGAGGGAGGGTGTGAGGGAGGGTGTGAGGGAGAGTGTGAGGGAGAGTGTGAGGGAGAGGGAGAGTGTGAGGGAGAGTGTGAGGGAGAGTGTGAGAGGGGGAGACAGGAGAGACTGAGAGAGAGGAAATAAGAAAGTTCACTCTGTGTGAGGTCATTACACATTAGCTTATGGAAAGTTCTCTTATCTGCAGGGTTCTAATGAAGAATCAGAGACGACCCTGTTTGTAGACTTTAAGTCACAGGGCAGAGGGCCTGCTGCACAAGTTTCTCAGAAGGCCAGGAGAGCAGAATTGACCATATCTGCTAGTTTCCACTGTGTCTTACAATCAACAGTAGTGTGTGGCTGGAGAGAAGACTCAGTTAAGAGCATTGGCTGCTCATGCCGGGACCGGGGTTCAATTCCCAGCATCTACATGGCAGTCACAGCTGCCTGGAACTCCAGGCCAGGAGATTCAATGCCTTCTGGGTTCTGTGGGGACTAGGAATTCAAGTGATCCACATATATACATGCAGACAAAACACAAATTTAAAAATAACCAAATAAATTGTTAGGAAAAACCCCAACAATGTAAACAGTCTGCATGTCAGTATTTTGACTCATTTTATATTACTAGGTCATAGTAATAAAGAAAATTTTATTTCATGGCTCTGGTATTTGGTAAATACAGCAAATCCTTTTAAACACATCATCCTTTGAACAGACGAATGAAAGCTTCCCCAGCGCTGCTGGGAAAATGTGTTCTTTTCTTTCTCCTTTCCCATCATCCATCTCTTCTCCTTCCAAGTATTTACTTTTGTTTGCATAGCCTTCATTTTCTCCCCTTGCCACTAATTCCAGCCCGCCTCTGCTGGGCCTGTCTCTGCTGACCTTCATCATGGGAACCCACTTAACCTTTACCTCAGCTATTCTTTTTCCCCCATACTGTCTCACTCTTATAGTAACATTTTTCATGGTTATAACTTTCTCGCAACTGTGGTTCCAAATTGCATTTGCAGGACCGGTAGAAGCAGTGTTTGGATTTTACTATGAAAATCTCACATTTGATGGTGTTACTTATTTGTATTTATTGGGCCAAGTACTTTTTTTTTTTTTGCTTTGTTTTCTTTTTATTTTCTTTTTCGAGACAGAATCTTGATATAAAGTTCAGGTTGGCTTTGAACCTTTGTTTGTCTGGTGTCAGCCTATGGAGTGCTGGAGTTAGAGTCTTGTCCACTAAGCCTGGCTTCTCCTGAGTATACACATCCCCACAGCACCTCAGTGAGGATCACTCTGTGGGCTCATGATGAGTAACTGAGACACGCAGTAATCTCCTAAAGATTAAAGATCCATGAAATAGACTTGGCTGTGAATACATGTATACAACTTCACAGTCCAAGTCCTCAGACATGTTCTAACAGTTTCCTGAGTCACAAATGGCCCCTTACCTGCCCCTCCCCTGAGACTGCCATGTTTAAATGAAGGCAAATGCGTTAATAGAAGTCCCTGAGAAAATTTCCAGTGTTCATCAAGATGGGATCACTCCTCTGAGTTTAGGGAATGATTCCATCTAACACTTGGTATGATATTATATTGGCATCTAATTATTTCACGTGTGCTCATCTTAGCTCCCAATTAAAACTGCAATTTTCTAAGCTGAATGGCATCTTCTCACACTGTGTGACTAATGACTGGGAATATCATGGAATTAGTTCCTAAGTTGTAACCAGCATTGCAGAGAGAGAGAGAGAGAGAGAGAGAGAGAGAGAGAGAGAGAGAGAGAGAGAGAGAGAGAGAGATTAGATTTGAAAAAAAAATTAGCAAGTACAATTTTGTATAATGTCCATTTGGGTAATACCTAAGTATGTGCATGTGTCTGTTTACTAGTGAATAACATTAATATCATTCCCTTATAATTTAAAATCCACATTGAACTATAGTCACATAATACTCTTTATTGTGATTATGTTTAGCCTTCTGTTGCCAGAGAAGTTTTACTTTTTAAGTTGCAGATTATCTGTTCATGACGAAAAGTGCCTGAATTTCTGGGCATGGTGGCACATACCTATAATCACAGATGGAGACTGGACAAGGCCAGTTTCTCTGATGTAGTAAGTCTGAGAGGCCAGCTCAGGCTATATGAGGTCCTATCTCAACTACATCACCATCCGCCCCTAAATGGGCTTCCATCCTCAAGTTGTGCATAGAAATACAGATACTAGTGTAAATCAGTATTTCCATACAGCTGGACTGAGGAAGATAATTCTCTCCAATAATAGAGAAGAAAGGATTTTTAATAATAAGTTACCTAAGCTTATTTCCTTCTTATAAAGAATGATGGCTTTGTTGCTTTAAACATTTATATCTTAAAAAAAATCTCTTGGTTACATAATTAAGCTTAACAAAATGTGCTTTAAAAAGTCAAATATACCAACTCTTAAGTAAATTACGGTAACTACTCGATCGCATCACATTAGTTGACCTCACCATTTGAGCAGTCTGGGCCAGTCCAATTAGGGTCACAAGTGCAGGAGCCACTTTCTTGAAGGTAGGTACCATGGCCCGAGCACTGGTCTGGGCACATGGTCTTCAGTATTTCACAGTTGCTACCACCCCATCCTGGATTGCAGTGACATTCTCCATGGATACACACTCCATGATTAGAACATCCAGGGTCTAGACAGTCCGCTAGTATCAAGAGATGAGAGAAGTTTTATGAAAGCTGGAAGATATCATAGTGCACGGAAGCTCAAGAGTCAACTCTTAATTCATAAGAATGTTTGTATCAAGCATCCACCCACCATTCTCAAGACCTTGAAAAAGTAGACAGTTGTAAAACAACCATGCATTAAGAACCAACATGATGCCATTTAGGTAACTGAGATCCTTGCAAGGATTTGTTTTTCATGAATTAAACACACATGCTCTTGAGGGCTCAGACAATTGCTGTGTCCTGCCCAAGCAGAGTAACAAGTACTGCCTTTTGAGAACAGACCCTGGACATGCAGACCTGTACCATGACCACCGGCAGCTGTATGGGATCCTCAAATTGTTTCAGAAATGAATGAGTTGTACACTCTATATCCTTCTTTAATTCACTTTAATGTGCTTTAGATGATGAGATTTAATTTAGCAATTTGACTCAATAAAACTTTACACTTGTACGGTCAATGGCCTGAAAATTTAATTTCAGAGACTTAATTGCATTACTTTGTGAGTGCAGATCAATAAAATCAATTTGATTGGAGAACAGAAATGGTGCTTTTTTTGCTTTCTGGGGAAAAAAAAACCAAAAAAAACCTATACCCCAGTTTAACTGCACTTTACAGTATTAGTGTCTCGAATCTCATCACCACATACAGTGATAGGGCATATCCACAATGCTGTTGTTCTTATTCATTACATTACATTGTTTATTTTTTTTCTAGAGATGCCAAAGAAGTCCGCATCAATGTAAAACACTAAAAAGTAACAACAAGCTAGTCCTTTGTTGAGTTTCAAGACACAAATGCGTGCTTGCTTTCTCAGAGTGAAAAAAAAGAAAAGAATTACTCTTGCTACAGAAACAGAGCAAAAGGGATCTTTGGTATTTGTTTCTTTTATTAGATAAAACGCTAATAACACAATGCGCCTATAAATATGGAAATAAAAATGGCTTTCATATAGAAGCATGTGAAAGAGAGATTCGTTTGCCAAACTGAGGATTACAGATTTAATCTGTGTCTTTATGGTGATAACAATAGGAGTCGGTAAATATTGACATGTTTACCTTCTTCACAATTTTCGCCTTTGTATCCTGAGTTGCAAGCACAAGAGCCCATGATGCAAATCCCACGACCCCCACACTGCGGGTCAATGCATTGGGTAGTCGGTACATCACACTCAGTGCCTTTCCAGCCACTGAAACACAGGCAGCGGCCTTTGGAGTACTGCCCATTGCCACTACAGAGCACTGGACAGGCTGCTGTGAAATAACACATGACAGAAGAATCAACAGCCACGTTTTTCCTTTAAGCCTCCCAAAGAACAAGTAACTCGCCATTCCCATCCCCTTTCTTTGCTGTGTTGCTAAGTTTTCTCTTCTGGATGTATTTCTACAGCTTATTTATATCGGCTTAAAAAGAGAATCTAACTTGCATACCTCTTGAACAATCCGGACCCAGAAACCCTGGAAAACAATGGCAAGTTCCAGAAACACATTCTCCATTTCCATGGCAATTCCGGGGGCATTCCACCACAGATTCTGAAGAAGAGAGACACAGGGAGCATTTGTGAGATGCTGGTTTTTCTCAGAAGTCATTCTGTTCATTTTAGTTAGGTGTTAAGCCAATTATGGATAGTTCACACCATAACCCCTAAATAAGTTCATTTATATATCTGCAGAGTGACAATTATAAAGTGATGTCCAAGAGAAGGAAAAAAATAACATCAACAAGGTCAAACTACAATCATAACCAGCAAACAATAAACATAAAGTATATCTTACATGTTCTCCCCACAGTTTTTTACAGAGCTTCAAGACTTGCTATATATTCACAAATGAAAAATTTAAAGACAGTACATTTAGCATGTGCTTTATCATCAGGAATCATTCAAGTTTGACAAAAATAATTTAGTATCTATTTGGCATGGAGTTTCAGCAGTAGATGGAAAAGGATGCTTTGAAAAAGGCTCTTACCTATAATGATGGTATTAAAAGACACCGGCTCTGGATTTTTTCCATCATTATAAAAAGCCAGATGCCAGATTCCAGAATCCAAGTACTGGATGAAGCCAGCTTCATGCAGGCTGATGGATCTTGCCTGCCGCCCGGCTCTTTCAGATTCCACCAGATTCCGCTGTTCTCTTGCTATTAACCGGCTGCCATCCAAGAGCTCCACAAAATCGTACTAGGGATGAGGGTAAGGGAATTGATGTTAGTAGCCAGAAACAACACATGTATTTCTACTTACTTCTTCAAACTCCTCTCTTTTGCAAATAAATGAAAGTGTTAGAAAAAGGTTCTTGATTGACAAGTCCAATCCAAGTGATAGAAGCCTTCTAGACATGGAATTTATGAGAATAAGGACCATCTGTTGCATCCCCCGTGTTTAAACATAAGTGATCATTTTTTTTTTTTTGTCCTTTTGAAGGAGTTAAGGCTTCCAAATTCTGTTCTCCTGACCCCTAACAAGTTTTGTAAATTTAGGCAGTTTGGGGATATAAAAGTGAACTCTATGGGATTTTACTTAGACCATGAATGGATTAAGACCTAATTCCACTTGAAGTTTTTGCATAACAAGTGTTGGTTCTAATCCTGCACTGGGATGATGCTTAATTTTGGATGCAGCACTCTGGGCAAGGAATTCATGGTTAGTCTTGGGAACTCTTTAGGAGGTCCAGCAGAACCTTCTACCTGGAAAGTGGTGCAGCTGGTCTATGAACTCCAGTGTACCTTGCTGCAGAGCTGGGGTTATTACCACCAAAGCACCACATTTACATCCTGGGATGCTAATGCAACCATTCAAACTTTTGTGGAATTTTCACATGCAGTCAGGTTACACATATTTAAATGAGATACCTTTATATTCTTTATTAAATTCAAGAAACTGATTAACAAGTAGGTTTGATGGGATGTAAAAACAATGGCAGAGTTGGGGACATGATGGTAGTCTTCCTGGAAGCTACATTTTGTTTTCACTATGATTAATCACAGACATTGGAGGTTAAAAAATTGAGCTGGGGTGTTTAAACTATGGAATATTATTGACAATAATAGAGTAAAGTTTTGTTAACAAATGTCAATGAATTTGGAAGATACTAAAAAGATTCTCTAATATTGATTTTAATGAATGTTTTAGCTAATAGTGTCTTTAAAAATTAGTGATTCTATTTATTGCTATAAACTTTCCAGTTTCATTTTACATCTGAGACATATTTAATGTAAAGGCACACAAATCTATAGAGCATACACAAAACATTGTAATTGTAGCACTGTATACGCATATTACTAATATTTTATGACTGATTCTTTAAATGGGATGGTTATTGGAGAAAAAAGCTCTTATGTGACTCACATGATCCAATCAAATAAAAACAAAATTAGTTGTTGAAATTTCTGGGAATTATATTGATAGATTGCCACTATGTAGACCATAGATATCTACTATTGCAAAAAGAGAATTCAATATGTGATTCAGTATATGACTCATTGAAATCTTTATTTCAATAAAAATTTTTTGTTCTTTGAGTAGTAACATGCAAAATATATGCAAAATATTTACTAACTAACTTGATTAGAACTCAAAAAATTTTTAGTTTTCTTGCAATGATGAAAATAATAATTTCTCTGGCTATCTGTAAAAAGTTCAACAGAATTCTAATGCCTGGATTAGAGAAGAATAATGTGTAATTTTGAAGACTACTCTATCTCTACCTCAAATAAGTCATTTCCTTTTACTCATATGATGTAAATATTTAAATTATCATGGTCAAGCGAGAGGCCAATACAGATACTTTCTTCTTCTAACATACAGTAAACTGAAATTGAAAAGGGTATAAATTTTGAGTTTTAACTGGCCTTCCAAGTTGACAGTTAGTCATCACTGCCAACACAGTGATGGGGATTTGTACCACGCCTGAATGATGATGGAATTCTAGAGTGGTGGCAACCATGAAGTGGCTGATGGCTTCTAACCATCTACGCAGATCTAGGTTGTCATCATGACATTTCACAGATGACTTCAGGACAGCGATTCAAAAACACCTGAAGAAAATTATCTTCTTTACCCTGTAACCATCTCCCCCCAAACTGCTAAATCATATAAATTGTTCTTCAGGCATAATGTTATCATATATGGACAATTCTGAGCTATGCTCTACTTATAAATGAATTGAATATGAATTGATTTTTGTTAAGATCTTATGCTACTTTCAGTATAAAATCCTTTGGACTAACTCTTCAATCTCAGAATCGGGAGAGCTATCCCAGACAACATCTATACATCATGTGGATTTCACTAAACTGAAACAATCTCAGTTCCTTTTACACGAAATTTTCTCATATTTCCTTACTCTTATGCTATTACCTAATATATATTCCTTATGTGTGTGCTATATGCACACATATATGTGTTATACACTAGTTCTTTCTCACGTTACTTTAAACTTCAATGTATTAACAAAGTGCAATTGTCAGATCAATAGAAGAAAAAGTTATGTTTCTTTTCAGTGGTTTATTATTTAATCAGCCACATAAAAATGCAAATAGGCCTTTTTTGGTATCTTGGTAGTTTACATCTTAAAATCTAGGACTGACTATCCAACTGTTTATTTCCATTTCTGTTATTCTCTTGATGGAAACTCAGAGTCAGTGAGTGCTTGACGATGTCTTCAATCAACTTTTGTGTTTTGGGGAGTCAGCTTTGCTAGGTAGGCCTTGCTGGCCTTTCACTAGCAAACCTGTTGCTCTGCCTCTCACGTGTCAAGTTTGATAAGGCTGGCATACCCAGCCTTTTAAAAGCGTCCTCCAGTTTTCTGATGGTGGCATAAGCTTGCTGTGTCTCACTGAAACACACAGAAGAAGAAGGTTTACAGATCTTCTGATCCAGCTCTCTCATATCACAAGAGACACTGAATCCCAGAGGAGTTACTCATACAGCATCACTGGCAACAGAAAACCAAAAATTGGTAAGGGCGTGTTTAGAATTTAGGCTTCTGCCTTTGTTTCTGAAACAGCCTTCAGGCAAACACATTAACTCACATAGCACAGTAGCCATAGAGCTGAGATCTGCTTCTTTAGGCTTCCGACTGTCCAGGAGAATGAATCGGCCACCAGGGAGAAGCAAGTCAATTGACTCTTTGGCAACCATCAAATGGACAGTTTTATGAAGGGTCACAAAGACTTTGACTTTCAAAACTCAAGTGACTATTCTGAGGGGCTGGCCAATTTTAATTATTTCAGGTTGATTTATTTAATGTTCCCCAGGAACAGAGAAATGTTCAATTTGGGCTGCTTTATAGCATATTTCATGTTTAAACACTGAACTCAGAAACAGCTGTTTGCTCTGCTGATCTTGAATAAGCCAGAGAAAGGAACTCTAATATCCAAGGCTTAAGAAAATGCATACCCTACAGAAATACATATACTGTGGTAGAAAAGAAGGGTGGATATTAGGGGGGCTGTATTGGAATATTGGTGCAATTGTAAGAAAATGTGAAGCTGCACCTTTCATTTTCCTAATTTTATATGTTAGGCATATCATGCAAAAAGTCAGCTACATATCCTTCAGCAAATGTTTTTAGGCACACAACACAACACACACTATTCGAAACAGCCCTGGCTGGCCTGAAACTTGCTACATAGAACAGGCTGGCCTTGAACTTTAACTGACAGCTCCTTAGCTTCTACCTCTCACAACACATCTGAAATTCTTTTCAAAAACTTTAAGTTGCACATTCCCAGAGGTGCTGAACTTAGAGGATTCTTCCTTGAACTGGGAAAAAATAATTTAATTTCATATGGAGTTTCAATGGAGAGATGTATCTGTCTGGCCTATTCATGTGAACACAATCTGTAGTAACTGGATTCACTTTCCTTGATACAGATTCACTGTCATTGATGGTTTTTTTAGATCTCTGTGGAGAGTGAGATGGGGTTCTGATTGGCATTGTACTGAATCTGTAAATAGCTTTTGATAAAATGACCATTTTCGCAATAGTCTCCCAATTCATGAGTATTAGATGGCTTTCCATATTTTAGCATCTATCTTTTTTTCTTCAGATGTTTAAAGTCAGTATCACACTGGGGTCAATTTTAAAGCTTAAAACTGGATACATGTGCATCACAAAGACATCTACTTTGACCTCACGGATGTGAGAATATATTGCGACATATTAATAAAAAATTACACACATCAAAGGTATTTTAGAAAGCACGTTGAGAATTACAGCATTTCTTTAAAATTGTGATTTTTTTTCTTTTTCAGTATTTGGCCAAATCTTCATAATTCATACTTAAGACATTATTACAGTTTCTTATAATATTATAATTAATTAATTATATAATCTTATAATTATGAGAAATTATAATAATAAGAAATGATTTCTTATAGGATGACAGAATATGCAATTTGTACAAAAAAATCTTGGCCTTTTTTATAAATAAAAAAATGGAGTTTCACAAGGAGATGAATTTATTATAAATAAATATGTCAAGCTCATCTAAGTGTTGATTAACTAGCTGGCCGGTACAGTTTTTAATTCCTCTACCTACTAGCGTAATACATCTTGGCAAAGTTTCTCTTCCAGGTTTATAGTAGAAAACTTAAATATTTTTCCCTTAGACATTATGAAACCCTCCCCCTTTTAAAAAGATTAAGACGCAGGGCCTTTTCCATTACATCTCATCCTCCATGAGACTTACTTTAAACAACAAAAACCACATTTTCCAAAATCAGTTACACAATGATTCAGTATTATTAGGATGTCAGGGCCTCAAAGACTGCAGGCAAGTGTTCCACTATGGAGTCATATTCTTAGTCTATTTTTTTAAGCTTTGTTATTTGTCTTACTAAGTTGCCTAGGCTAGTCATGAACTCATCATTCATCTGCTGCAGCCTTCAGAGTACCTGTGAGTGCAGAACTAGGTTCTGCATCAATTGGGGCATTTTGGAAGGAGTTCTGCAGCTGTGGCTGTTTTTATTGTAGGCATTTTCATACCATTACTATACCATTAATTCAGTAGTCTGAGGACCACACTGACTCCATCATGCTTGGCTTTCTATGAACTGTCTACCTATTCATCTCCCTCTTCCTTGTCTCCAGAGACAAATGACAGATTGGGAAACTTCGTAACCATCATGCCTATTATGCTTTTGTTGTCATATTTTCTCCACTAAAAATAAACCTGACATCTTAAAGACTGCTTTAACCAAACATTAATAGATTTAAAATGAGTATTTGTGCATCTGTGATATGAAAGGTATAAAATCATCTAAAATGACATCAGATTCTCAGAGAATCTGCAGCGTGCTAGATTGCACCATGTCCAATGTGCATTAAGCTCCTCAGACAATTTTAGCCATTTAACCAATCATTAGCAATGTAAGCCGGGCGCCTCAAACAAGCGGAAGCTATACTCAAACCTCTTTCTATTGAAAAAGATCCACTTAGAAGGGATGGCTTCACCTAATAGCTGAGTTTCAGGGCTAGAGAAACACGTGGAAATGCAAACACTGAATCAACATCTCATCGATGCCAACACCCACTCTCACCTGTGTATGGGACGGTGGTAAGCCTTTCCGGCCATATACTCCGATCAATGCATCCTTCTGAAGGGAGATGTTGAATTTAAGAAACTGTGGCTGATCAATAAAGAGCTGTGATCTCCAGAAGATCCCTGGGGGAACCTCTTGAATTGCTCTCCGGCCAATATCAAGTTCTCCAGAATCTATGGTGTTATTTTCATGGGTAAATCCACCTAATTTTCCTGAATGTGAGAGACCCAGCGATGAAGAACAAAACATTAAAATAACAGGGTTTCTTTTCAAAGAGTTCTTTCCCCTCATTGTTCGGGAATTCTTCTTCTGATTCATGAGATACTCATTTGTTGTTTTTACTTTAAGAACTTTTTTAAAGTGTTGTTTATACAAACTCTCATTTAGCATTCTGTAAGGCATTTAAGTCAAAATTCTCTGACTTCCCCCAAGGTATGATGATCACTGAAGCTGCTTCCACACCGACAGTGCTTCTCATTTATTTGAAACATAAACGTCTTATAAATTATACGCCTTGTTATTTCTTGGGAGAGATTTAGTCTGGTGCTTATCGGCCACTCTAACCGTACCATAATTCTGCAGAATGTGAATTAAGGCAGAACGGATTATAGAGATTTCCAAGCCAATCTTTAAGCAACCAATCAATGTTACCAGTTCATGCAGTCCTCTTTAAGTCATACATCAGGAGAAAAAATTACATGGTACAAAAGCTAAGTAAAGGTAGTGGGGCCTCAAGAAAACAGTGGATAAAAGGGGCGGGGACCTTCAGTCTTCAGGAAAAAAAAACAAAACAAAACATAAGCAAACAAAAAATCAAGCAATCCCTCTGTTCCCTGAGAATTGTTGCCATCTCCTAGCACCTTGGCCAGGGGTTGACAATCGTGGCTGTTTTGGAGGGTTGGTGTTCCCCTCTGCCTCTTGGCCAAGGCCCTTTTTCAGGTACTCCTGACAACAGAAGAAGGTTTACCAATTTACTCCAAGTGAAAACATAAGAAAAGGTCCCAGAAAGCTAAAGAGACAGAAGGGAAATTATCCTCTATCAAATCCAACCCTTTTAACTTGATAAAAAGTTGACTTACCATTTTTTTTTCTTTTTTTCATTAAACTGGAAATAGCCTCCAGAGAACTTGTTAATGCAAAAAATTTTTAAGATTTAATCTCAAATCTGAGAATTATGTTTTATCCTAAAGAGAGGAGAGAGCCTTCTATTTGTGATGAGTTGTTAATTTAATATTGCTTTCACTTTATTAAGTGTCTGCTAGGGACAGAGAACACTGACATAGTAATAAGAAATACAAACCCAAGAGTAGCACTCAGAAACCATTTACTTAAACAACTTGGTCTTCACAGAGGTAATTGCCTGGTTGACGAGATGATCTGAACAAACTGATGGACTAAGTTATAACATCATATGACAGGGTCAGGAGCAAGCCACTGGAAGTTGGACTCTGAAGGACAGGTAGGCTACGTGTGACAGCTAATCTTGGTTGGGAACTTGACAGCATCTGCAGTCAATTCAAAGGCAAGCTGCAATGCACACCCATGAAGAATCTTCTTGATCAGGTAATTCAATGTGAGAGACGCACTGTAAATGCAGTGGTCCCTTCCTTGTGGGAGCCTCGATAAAAGTGTCACTTTGCCCTGTTTGCTTGCTCGCTTACTGGCAAGCTCATCAGCTCTGTTGTTGCTGGTGTTATATTCCTCTCTTAAATATCAGAACCCAGATTCTTTGGACTTCTAATGCAGACTGAAGACTAGTGAATCTCCAGGTCTTCAGTGCCAGATTGGGACTGTTGGGAGGACTCAAACCCATGAGCTCTACCTGGTTGTAAGCTACTCCAGTGTGAAGACATCAATTACTGTACCAACCAGATAATTTTGTGTGAGTCAGTCTATACAGACTTTTAATACAGATTTATTCTATTGGTTCTTTTCCTTTAAAGAACCCTGACCAATTCCATATAGTATCTGTGTTAGGACAAACACATAACTATTTTAAAAAAATAATATGAAGAGGAGTATGTGTGTAGCAGCATGTGCTAGAGAAGAGGTATTGGAATCTGACAACCTGGGTTTGAACGACGGCCATGTCAGAGGCAGAGGGACCTGCTGGAAGAGCTGTCCAAACCTCAGACACAAAATCTCCTTTGGAAATGGGGATGGCCACGTGACCTCTGAATTACTGTGAGCTCAAGAGAAGTGCTCAGCTCAGTGGCCCTCAATATGAATAAATGTAATACTAACTGGATTACTGGGAGAGCAATGGGAAGTAAGGTTAGAAAGGGAATACAATGTTGGCATCCAAATACCGGCTTAAAAGAATATATTTATGCCTGTAGAGTTGGTGTTTCTGTTCTGTAAATACTTTTTATTTTTATTCCATTAATGAGTATTATAATGCCTTCTCATGAGGACACACATATTTATTATTATGTCTGTTTCTGGTGTAGTTTAAAAACAAAGGCTTGAAGAATTATATAATGGTATAATTATATAAATGGTACTCAAATGCAGAAATGTTCCTGGGTCACCCCCCCCTCCATCATCACCTTTCCCTTCCCTGCATCAGAGAAACAGAATTCAAGATCACTAGGAAACATGCTTCACAGTCATAGATGATAAGGCAGATAGATGCTAGCTGATGGCTGGGAGGATGTGAAGCGACGCACAGCAGATTCACTCTTATGGATAAATGTGAGGTTTGAGAGAGAGTATATTTCTAGTAAATGTCAGGACTGCTTTTATCTGGATGGCCGTATCCCATAGTGGCACATATGCCATCAGCTGCAAAGGACAGCTATAGCTAAATGGAGACCTGTTAAAGGTTCAAGTAGGCTAAAGGTACAATGAAATCATTGTTTGAGCACAGCAGTACAGGATGCCTGGAGATGGAGAAGAGAATGGGAAAATGGCCATAATAGCCTAGGTATGATGTAGTCAGGCATTACACAAGAAACCTTCACACAACACCATTATTTATAACTCCACATCGTCACTTCTTTCTCAGTGCCCATAATCCTAGCAGTTAATAATGCTTAGTCAGTAAGGTCTATTTTTCTCAAACCAGTTCAGTATCATAAAACACTGTAAGGAAATATCAAAACTGCACCGTTGTAGTCATTTTGAATTTTTGCATATGATCACTTAGATAATAAATCATGCACTTTTTATATACCATTACTTTATTATGATGTACATTCATTGGAACAAAATTAGAATACACAGTTAATAAAAAGAGGTTAAGATTATCTCTTCTCTGAAAATGTTTTGCTTTTTATTTAGAGAGATATATTATTGCTTTACTCAGAGACACTTACAAATACTTGACAACACTTTTCATTTAAGCAGCTTTTGCAAACTCTATGTTTGCATAGAATTAGTGTTGCTGAAGAGTTCAGGTGGTGGGGGACAATGGAATTAGTCTTGTTTAAATTTAACTTCAGAATAACCCTGTAAGGTCCATATTGTTCAGAAGTAAAGTATGTGTCCAAAGTAAATGATGGCATCATGATTCAAATTTCCAAGCCATGTCTTGCATATCAATAGAAACCATGCTTTTGATTAAAATAAAAATAGTTTTAAGTTACCATTTATATCTATTCATCTATTTCAAGTAAAGAGCTAACTCATCCATCCATACCATAGAATCCATAGAGTTTACAATTATAGGGCATAAAGTTATAATTAATGTTTTCGGAAACAAAATCTCACTGAATATCTCTGTCTGGTCTGGAACTCACAGAGATCACCTGTGTCTGTGTACTCACACTGACATTAAAAGTATGCTCTATCTATTTTTTGTTTTGAATAATCAATTTTATAAGAAAAAAAGTTTTTGAAAAAAAGCCACATATTCTTTGTAACAATTCATCATAAATTGCCAATAAGTTTATATTGTGGTTGACGTCCACAGAAAGCATGCATGCATGTATGTATGTATGTATGTATGTATGTATGTATGTATGTATGTATGTAAGTGGGTAGGTGAGTGGGTAGTGTTGGGGATTGAACCTATGGCCTTGCACATGGTGGACCCTTAAGTGGCACACCACTAAAATAAATCATCCAGGTCTCCTTTAGCTTTTACTTTTGAGACTTTCTCTATAAGTTGCCCAGGCAGCCCAAGCAGGCCTTGTTCTAGAGGTGGTCTGGGTTCAGCTTTCAGAGCATCTGAGGTTGTCATCATACAGCATCAGCCTGGGCTGAGACAACTTTCATGAGACAGAAGACAGCAGCTGCCTTTCCCTCACTAAAATCTGCTGTGTACACACCCCTAGTAAACATGGGTACGGTTCACACTTGGTCTCATCTGTCCAGGTAATGCACATCTAACACTGTTATTATACTCTTCTGTTACAGACAACACCTCTTCTGTTGCCTTTGAAACTTATGCAGGCGATTCTGTCTACTTTTTGGTGATAGGCCCATCTGATGCTGATGGAAGTAAATGTTAGCAATTTTATGAATCTACCTGTGCTTTGGGAGCTGGTGGGCATAAACTGGCATTAATCCCCACACTGTTTTTCCTTAATACTTCATCTTTGCCAAGGTGTATTAGCTTCAAGAACAGCAACAGAGTTCTGACGTTTAGGGTTTAAGGTTTTACTCTCTCCAAGTAGCTTAATATTTGTGCTTTGTTGCTTTCTCTATTTGTCAATTTTAAGGGATTAAATCTTTTCCACTGAAATAATATGCGAGCCTATTGTAATGCAAGTTAGCCTATCAACTTCACTTATCCCCTTATTCCTGTAGCTAATTTAACAAAAACCTCTTCATGAAAGAGGTTGTTGTTGTTTTTTGTTTTTGTAAACAAAACCAAAACTCCTCCAGATTGACCAAATGGGCTTGACACAGCAGTAGTATGTTTGATGTTTCTATATACAAAATAAAAAGACCAATTATGTCATAATACTATAGAACCTTGGAAAGCCAAGTACTCAGTGCTTATGGAAGTCTTTTAGACCAGGGGTCTTCCAATAACCACAGTCATGACCCCAGGGTACCATAAAACGTATTTTGGTATTTTTCCTCATTTGCTGGGACACAATTCTTAAGATCCTTAGATTCTTTCAAGTGACCATGTCATCATGTGCTATTGAGTCCATATGAGTTGAGTGGCCTTCAGGGATGGGCTAAAGCAATCCAGGGTTAGAGGAGGTTTTCATCAACCCAACATCCAGGGTTGGGGTGATGACACACGGTCAGAGGTGTAGTCAGTTGTGTCTATGCTATGAGGCCTACATAAGAACCCCAAATGAAGGGTTCAGAGAGCTTCTGGATAACTGGTCACTCAGAGCTCCAGGAGGGAGCTGTGTCCGTTCCCTTCCCTTGACCTTCAGAGCCTTTCATTGTGTCCTCTGTGATGCCCTTTCCAACAGGCCGGTAAACATGTTTTCCTAAGTTCTGTTAGTCAGGCTAGCAAATTAATCAAAGCAAGATGTGCATTGTGAGAACTCCAGTGTGTAGATGATAGGACAGATGCACAAGCAAACAACCTTGGGTTTGTGATTGTTATTGGAACTGGGGAGGGATAGTCCTGGAGTCTGAGCTCTGTGACAGATTTAGAACAGATTATGAGCATAGAACTCTGGGCTTGTGTCCATTGCACAACTACTTGACAGCTCACTGTGGGGAGAAATCCCCACATCTTGGAGGTCACTGTGTTCTGTATTCATTGTTCTGCCAGAAGCACCCCATTAAGACTAAATGGCAAAGAAGGGCAATTTTTAGAGAATTTATTTCTAGACTTTCAACCACCTTTCTGTGTGTACTGTCTTACAGTAGATGTTTCACATCTAATACCTGGCATATGTTGTATTATGACATAATGCTTCCCTACGTTGAACAAAGGCAAACTTTAAGTATTTTGGTTCATAATGACCCCTGTACTCAAGACACAATAAACCTAAGGCAAGTCTTGCTGGCTTTCTCTGTCGTGTGGTAATTCCATGAAGGGTAGAGTGAGCTTTGAAATGGTGTGCTGGGGGCTATTGGCCCATTCTGAAATTAGATATAGCAAAAAGGAAGGGTGCTGATTTGTTTGATGCCTTTGTCACTTTTCTAAGTCACTGTCCAAGAATGCCCTTTAGCTTCAGACTAACATAGAGAAAAGACAATAAGTATAAAACACAGCAATGTCTTACTTATTCTAATTACCAAGCTTATGGTAGAGGTCTATGTACACAGAATGGGAATTCAGAACTGAGAGGCTGTGATAAAATGCAGAGCAACTAACTGAACTGAAAAACACATCAGATTTTTTTTTTCTGACAGACAGTAATTTTGATTTTAATGAATACTAGCTGTCAGTTAAATTAAAGAGTAGATATTTCCCATAAATTAAATGAGCTAATGAAATGGATATAGTTAAAGTACATAATGAGATGAAGGCATTCAAAGATATAATAGCAAAGGTGAATTAAAGTGGACAAGAGAATTATAGTTTCCTTTTCCCCTGCTTTGTACATACTCCAGAAATAAAGGAAAACAGAAGAAATTAGGGCTATTTGCTGAGTTCTGTTAAAGCCTTTGTTGGTGTGCTGATGCAGCATCAGCCAAAAAGAGATGCTAAAAACTATAACAATCTTTTCCAAGAAGGAAGTTCTCTACTCTTTGCTTTCACGTTGTCTAAGTGAAGGGCTTCAGTAAACTTCTAGTAAGCCCAGAATTGTGATTCTTGACATACATCATCATCATCAACAACAACAAAAATAATTCCAAAAGAACTGAACAGCTTTGTAGGTGTCACCCTTTTATTTGGTAGTAAGATCTCTCCTGTTTGCATTTATAAGAAAGAGAACTAGGCATAGAACCTTTATAGAATTTTGCTTTGTTCTTTAATATGAATATGTGAGTTACTCCAAAATTCCTTACTCATTTCACTGAGGTTCTTCTGATGTTAATCACCCAGACATTTAACACACTTATAAAATAACTAGGTCATATTCAGTTGATTGTGTTCAAGTAATAACTGCAACTACAACTGCATGTATCAGAAAAGATTTAAAACAGAACCCATCACATGATCTTAGGAAATTAAATGTAACTAAAAAGTATACAGTCTTGTTAAGGGAGCATAATACAATTCAAAAGTCTTTTAGTTTTCTAGATTTTTCCATGAAATAGAAGAGTTTTGTCCCTAAGTATCTGTTAACTTTAATTTGCTTCAGGTTATTTCTCTATTTATTTATTTTTTATTAAAACCTTAAGATGTGGTTTTTGTAACAGGGAGATGCAGAGCAGGCCTCTTGATAAAATCAGTGGTGTGGAGCTGGAAGAACATTCCTGAGTTCTTGCATAAGTCTGGCAGCTTAGCTCAGCGCACTCACTGTTTTTGCCTAAGTTGCCCCTTTAACATCAAGGTGAAATTTAGGGCTGTAAAGGCCCTTTGCAAACCTGTCCTGTTGCTTTTCAAGTCATGGCACCTCTTTCATTTGTCTGAGTCAAGTCTACTATTTCTAGTCATGTTTCTCACGTGGTCTTTTGAAATTGTAAACATCCCTGGAAGTCAGCGAGTGACTGCTGCTATTGGATAAATCTGTAAATACTTGCACGGAGGGAGCGTTCCTCTGAAGCTCTTGGGTCTCTTAAAGAAAAGCTTGGACACAGAACTCTTTCATCTTGTCCGGAATTCCAGAGAACTCTGGCTTCAGAGGCTATAAAGGAAGGTCAGCTCTCGGGCTCTTCTACGGTCCTTCACTGAGATCATTACCTCTCTCTGTGAACCCCTAGAGTCTGAACTTGGGACTGATCACAGGAAATACAAGAGGTTTGTGTGCACGGGTTTGCTAAGAAGACAAGAAGGGACACATGGAGCCAGAGAACATAGTGCCTCGTAGTTTCACAAACTCAAAGCGTGTGGGTTCTGAAGCAAACCAATTAAAGCTTCACACTGAGAATGAGATGCCCCAAGTCTTCAAATGCAATGGAGCACCATCATGAAGAAGTGCTCAGCATGTCCTGTTGTGCCTGAATGAAGGGATTACTATCCTTTCTTTTTGCTAACTGTGAGTTCTTTCATCAACAGTCTCAATGTCTTAAAATCCAGTTGTCCATGAGGGAAAATATAACGAGAGTGTGTACACAAAGCTATTTCTCCTTGCCTTGTGGTTTGCTAGTACTGGAGTGTCATTTTAAAGAAAGCCTTTATAAAGGACTTGGATCTCTGAAGAACATTCCATAGATAAGTTTATCAATTAGGACAAATTAGAGTATTAGAAGCATTTTGGCAATTATGCAGTTTGGTATGTAACTGAAAACGAACTTAGGATATTCGAAAGATCATCCAAAGTTACAAAATACTAAACATTTCCTCATACATATGAGTTTGACCTGTATATAAGATGTGAGCAACCTAGACTATAGAGATTAAAAAAAAAAGTGGAAAAGAAAAAATCCAAGTGTAAAGTATGACTGTTAAGGAGGGCAAATTATAATAAGCATGCTAGGTTCCAGAGAGGCACTGATAATTAAAATGAGAGGAAGCAAAGTTAAGCATCTATATATAATTAATAGACCACAATCCAATTTTATCCTAATCACAGTAGGTTCATTCATATCCTGACTTTGAAGATCTCTGGGAGAGCTACCTGTTTATACAAGGCCATAATCCATGGCTTAACCTGTGAATACAAAGTACTATATTACAGTCTGTGTAGAATAAAACATAGCTACTTTGCACCAGTCTAATGGGCAAAGTCAACACAGCTTCCAATCATGGAATATTATAGAGCACAGCAGCAGAAATACTATAAATACTGAATAAAGCTCAGTGTTCTTGTGGCCCTGCTAGCCCCAACACTTCAATGTACCAGCTATAAAATTCTGTTCTCTGAAGCTGTTTAATATATGAGGAAACTGTAATGAAATGCACAATCACATAAATTTTAAGCATAGCTGTAATTGAAATAGGAGAACCACATACATGTGTATTTATATGTACAGGCCTGCAATTCCTACTCATATGAAAAAAGAGGCTTGTGCTTGCATGTTTATTTTTTAGTGGAGGAGTCACTTGCCATGCTGATACTGGTGTGGTGATGAATCATTGCATTTGTACTTGGGTTTAGATCCACCTATGAGAGGGACTTCTGGCATATCTTGTAGGGGGTTTCCAGACAGGATTAACTTAGGATGGTGGCACCATCCTAGGTGGGGAGGTTGGATGGGATAAAGGAGCCAACAGAGAGCCACAGGAACACTGATAATTCCCACAAGTGGAAGCCAAAGTGAATCTTCCCACCCCAATGGTGTCTATGCCAGATATTTTGATGGAAAGTAACTCAGAGCTAACCAGCATTTATGGCTTTTCACTTTAGTTCTAGATTATCTCAGACTTGTTTATGTCAAATTTTAGCATTCATCCCATTGTCTCTAAAAATTACAGCTTTCAATAAAAAGTGAAGTCCCACCGTGTCTTGCGATTTTCTAATTTATTGTAATTCTTTGCTCAGTTCCTTTCTTGCCTAACAACCCAGACACTCTGGGAGCAAGTATGTGTAGTAGTCTGGGTGTTTCCATGTTCTTCCAAGCTGCTGTTTACCTCAGTGCCTTGGACAGTGCATACCATATAAAATATGTTCAAAAAAATCTGAAATGAATGAGCACTATGCATGCAAATAAAAAAAAAGATTCCTTTCATAAAATCCAATCCTCCAAGTAATCAAAAATACAAATAATTAAAGGATTTCTATTACAGCCTGAAAAGATATAATTCATACTAATTCCTGGAGCTATGCTTTAAAAAAATTTACTGTGGATAACAAATACAAGTGGCTTAACAGAAAAAACATGCAAACTATTAATTAGTTACATATGACATGGATTGATTTCCTAGAACATTATGAGATTTAAAGGAACCTAGTATTCCACAAAGAAGCAAGAAATCAGACACGTCAATGTGACAGAATATTTCTCAATCACTTTACTTTACCAATATCTGCATGACATATACTTTAGAAACATATAGTGCTGGCCCTTTTATAGTTTATATATTATTTAGTCATTGTACATATGTATGTATATATGTATGTATGTATGTATGTGTGTGTATGTATGTATGTGTATGTGTGTATACATGTATGTATGCATATATGCATGTATGTATGTATGTGTGTGTATGTATGTATGTGTGTAAGTATGTATGTATGTGTGTATATATTCACTCAACAAATATTACTTGTAGAGCATTTTGGCTAGACACTGGTGGAAAGAACTATTTAAGGCCAAAAAACCTATGCTAATAGCTTGTCAGAGTAGCAGGAAAATAAAAATCTTTGTCTTACTTCTTAGCAAAAAAAGCACAGTAATAGTAAAAATCTTTATATTTTTCAACCATGTACTATGTATCACACATCATTTATAGTATTACTAAAAATGTGTTTATCAGGAATATTCCATGAGTTACTTTTAGTTGACAAGAAAGTGTAGGCAGAAAGAAATGAGAGAAACTGTCCTAAGTGATTAATCATTAGAAGTTGGATAAGAAGTTAGGCGGGTTTGGCTGTTGTGTACAAAGACTTTATATCTCTGCTGTATCACTTCTGTATTAAGAGCATGATGAACAGCTGGAATATGGAAAGACTCATAAATCATCTAAAGGCATGTGGATAGAACCTAGGTGATTGAAGGGGGTCAGATGAGGTGCTGTTATCATATATATGTGTGAAGAATTGATGAGCAAAAGTAGAAATATCAGAAACAGGTGCCTGTTGTAGTCCAGCTGAAAAATGACAGAATTAATGAGAAACAGAGTTAGAATTGTTGGGGCTTGTCAATGGGTTCACTTGGAGAGGTAAGAAAATAAGATGCACATGTAACTCCCAACAACTTCTGAACCAGGTAACTAGGTGTTATTTCTTGACAGAGAAATCCTCAACCAACAAGCACATTTGAAAAGAAAGATAATATAACACTGTGTTTTCCAAAGAGAACCAGTCTCTACTCTACATGCTCAGTACAATGTGTTTCCTTATATACACGATTAAGAGGGGGAGGTCTCTGTAATGTCTCTATGTGTGATAAAGAGAAGCTTTTTAAATTTGAGAATGATAGCTATACTTCTCTGTGTGTAGAAGATTTAGAATGCAGTTAAGGAATTGTGTTGACCTAGAGAAGGGGCAGAAGTAGGTTCTCTTCTACGGTCTGTGCCGTAGATAGTCTGTGCCCAGGTAGTTAGTTGGTCAGGTTTCTAGCAGCAGGTCTGATTTCCCTCCTGTTGAGTGGGCTTTGAGTCCAGTTGGGTTATCTGTTGGTTGTTGCCATGATCTGAGTACCACTATTGCATCTTCAGCATATCTTGCCATGATGGTCAATGTTTTGGTTGATAGGTCTCATGGGTGGGCGGGACTTTTGTTTCTCTCTGTTGGCAGCTTGCATAGTACTCTTCGTTACTATGGAAACTAGATCAGCAGAAACAAGGCTTGCAGGTTCTATACGGTTCAAATAATCAGAGAGCTCTGTCCTAAGTGTTCCGTGACTTCAGCAATAGGGACTTACCTTCAACCTCTTAGAAGCAACCAAGGGAAATAGCAAAAGCCTATAATTTTTAGGAATCACTGGGACTACCCTGACCAAAGATTCAAATGGATACTCATGTTGGGGTCTTGTTAGATAGTCTATGGCTATGTTGGGGAGCATTATCAACACAAGGGGCATAACATCATTTAATATATATGTGAGTATACAATACATATGTATTATACAAGAAAGGGGCAATTGTACACAATGCAGTGGGACTGTGGGGAGCCCAGGTCTACCAGGTACATCTTCAACACAACTCCTGTACCTAATGCCCAGGGGAGCGCCAGGAGACTAGGTCTTCTGGAAATGGCTGCACAAACAAGAACATATATCCTAACATGGAAGGGGGGAAATGTCAAGGAGGTCCCACCCTTAGACAAAAACTACAGGCAACTAATCATTGATGAAAGAAAGAAAAAATTAGCTTCTCCCAGGGGAGAAACTCCTAACTGCTTATCCTATACAGTGACCAGTCCTAAAATCATATACATACAAACAACAAAAATGGACTTAGCAGGGTATACATATATATACATATATGTATCAATAATAATAAAAGAAAAAGAGGCCATCTGTTTGAGAGGGAGAAGGGAGAAACTGGAGGGATTTTGGAGGGAAAGGACATGGGAGGAGGTTTAGGGGGGAAAAGGGGAGGGAGAAAATGATGTAACCATATTTTAATAAAATCTATTAAAAACAATACTATTGCCAAACCATGGTGGCACATTCCTTTAATCCCAGCACTCAGGAGGCAGAGGCAGGTAGATCTACAATGTCTGGTCTAAAAAGCCAGTTCCAGAATGGGCAAAGCCCTGTCTTGAAAAACCAAACAACAAAAATACTGTAAAAGAAACCAAAATAAAAATCTAAGTTGGTTAACTTAAAAGAAAACAAAAAAAAACCCCAAACTCTAGAAGCTTCATTCTGGTTTAATTTAAAATAGAGTTTTAAGTTTAAAACAAAGTTTCAGGTTCTCTTAAAACAAAAGAAGCTTATTTCCCCTTCTTGTGAGGCTTGGATGACCTCAGGTGAAACCCTTCTGTGGGGGGTGGGGACTGAACCAGGCAAGCACTGGGCCACTTAACCAGGTCACATGACTTCCTGATGTGTCTGATGTTAAGTCAGGAGAAGCCTTGAGCTTCTGTCTAGGTCAATGAGAATGAGCCCTCTTGGGATATTCTGCCTCAGAGCCAGCTACTACATTCTGAGAAACCTAAACCACATGGAAGGCTATGTTCAGATGCACTTTCTTACAGCCACAGCGCAGCATAAGCAAATCTATAACATCAGCCGCCAGCCAGTTGAGGGGGTAGTCTTTGAGTTCCAGCTTAATGGAGCCTTCAGGCAGCCTCAGACATCTGGAGGCAATTGCATGAGAAGGCCTAGCCAAAAAAATATATGAACTGCCTAGAAAACTGACAAGATTGCAAGAGATGAGAAACAGTTCCTGTACACCAGTGAACTTTGGTACGGTTTCTTATGTGGTACCAGAAAACCAAAGTAGTTGATGCGCTCAGTTTATTTGCTAGGCCAAGAAGATGCTCGGGTGGAGATGTTCCAAAGAAGCACCGACTGGTTTTCTAACTGATGTCTGGAGCTAAGGAATGTAACCTAAGATGTACTTGCTGACTGAGTCAAAGTTATAAAGAATGTAACTAAAGACAAGCACAGACATGAGCGAGTATAGTTAAAAGACAGACCAGGGTCCTGAGATGTTTAGTGACCATGTGAAGGGGCAGGGGAGCTGAATAAACAAACAGATGCTACTATTAAAACTGGAATAAAGACTTGGTCAGTGTGGTAGTATACAGTCTATGAGAATGCATATTCCAAAGAGAAATTCTAAAAAGTAAGAGATCTCAGATATGAGAAAAAGGGGAAGACTATTCAGGGGTACACTTGGCAGCAATGGATGACCTGCAAATCATGAGTTTCAATGGTGGTGGTGACAGGGACCAGCCATGTAAAAGGAATATTGCAGAAACAAGACTGTCATAGGCGCACATAAAAAAGAACATATGGGTTCAGGCTGTAAGAAGATGCCTGAAAAGGAAGGAGAGAATGATAGAGTGGAGATGAAGGAGGATGAAGAGGTCAAAGCATCTTAGTTCCCATGAAATAGAAGAAATTATGGGATTTTTCATATGCTGGTGGGCAGAGTATCAGCATACTGGAAAGATTTTTTACAGCTTATTTTTGTACTGTTTTCAAGTATACCCATATGTGAGTCTGTGTGTGGATGTGTGCATATAAGTGCACCTGTCCTCAGAGGCCAGAGACACTGGTTGCCCTGGAGTTAGAGTTATGACCCTTGTGAGCTGCCTGGCACAGGGGCCGGAAATGGAACTCAGGTCTTCTGCAAAGCAATACAAGCTCCTAAGCACCAGGCCACCCCCTCCAGCCCCCACAATAGAGTTAGTTTAAAGACAGAGAGCAGGATCAAGAATGCTCATGAACAAATTTCCTTGAATGTTGGGCAACTAGTCAGAGATTCACAAATATGTGGTGTGATGGTTTTTATCGACTATCACTTTAATGAGATCTAGAAACACCCAGGAGGCAAATCTTGGGGTGGGTCTGCAATTGAGTGTCTAGATTGGGTTAACTATAGTAGGAACAACTACTTTAAATAGGGGTGACCATCCCATGGGTTGAGGTCTCAAGTTGAACAAAAAAGGAGAAAGTGAGCTGGGTACTAACATTCATTTCCATCTGCTTCCTGACTGTGGATGCAATGTGACCAGCCACCCCAGACTCTTCACACAGTGACTTCCCACCATGGTGAATGACACCATCAAACTGTGAGCCAAAACAACCCTTCTTTCTTAAAGTTGTTTTCATCCAGTATTTTGTTCATCACGAGAAAAGCAATTAATGTATATATGAGTGGAGGCTTGCTTATAGAAAACCAAATCATGGCCTTCAGAGGACATGGTTTAAGAGAACACCAGATGGGATTTGGAGCAGAATGGGGAGATCTGAAATCACTGCTGGGGAGCATGGAGGATAGAATACTACAAGAAAAACTCAGTGGGGAGCCGGGCTGCTGAGGTTGGTAAGCCAAGAGGTAAGTGTTATTAGTCCCTCTTTACGTGTGAAGAAATCAAGGCTCAGAAGGTTAAGTAACTGGTTATAAAGTAAGTAAGCGAAGGAGCCAGCATCCGAGCAGCATCTGAGTGGAGTCCGCTGTAATTCTTTCCAGTACATTAGGCTAAATGAATCTGGTGGTCCAGGGAGTAATTTTAGTTTCTAGAGGGAAGCTATTTGGGACTCAAACTTTAATCTTACTTATTTATCCATTCTCTCTTTTTCTATTAGGGTTGCCAGAGAGCCTACACTTCTTTTCTATCACCCCTACAATTTTCAGCCATAGAGAGTGTTAGGAATGGTGTGCAAAGGTAACACTGCAAAATGGATTCTCCTGTAACTGCCTTTCAGACATTTTGGTAAAGGAACGAGGGTAAGCAGGAAGATTGTGGCCCCAGTAACACAGCCATTGTTTCCTGAATAATGATTACAAAACACAAAGAAAAAAGGCCCCCCGGAGTAAGAGGATCCCATCTCAAACTTGAGAAGTAATTTTCTCTTTATGTCTAGCACAAAGAGGAACTAGCTTATGGGTTTCTCCATTCTTGCAAATAGTCTTCTCCCATCCTTCTGAAGAATGACATAAATATCAAGAGTTTTTACTTGAAAAACAAAAAGAATTGGTTTTACAACATGAATGGGGATTTTGGACCATTTGAGAAATAAAGCAGAAAGTGACTTGTGTAGATCAAAATTTTAACAAAGTCTGAGCCAAGACACAGCTTTTACTATTATTTTTCCTGAATTGGAATTTCCATAAATACCATGGTTCTGTTGGGAGGCTGGAGGACCAGTTCTCCAGTGCTGGCAAATGAATGGAGAAGAGGAGGACTGTTTCCATCCCCTTTGGGAAAGATTTCTTTATACCACGAGGGAAACGTTCTTGCGGGTGAACTTACACACAGTTACTCCAGTGGTACACGTTAGCTATGTGTCTGGTGAGAGAAATTGTTTTTGAAACCTTAGCTCTCCATAAACTATGAAATGATTTTATAATTAGCATGTATTAGGGAAGATATAATGAAACACAAGAGAAAGCGCTGGAGCACGTTTATCAATGTAAAGACAAATATTAATTTAGGAATTTCATACACACACATGTATAAGGTGTGCAGGTTTGGTGGACATGTATTTCTCATTGCTATTATAGTTAACAGGTGTAGTAACTTTTAAGACATCTCTTAGAGACTATAATATATGCACACTAATCCTGTGGTGTGCTTCTGGTGCTCTGGAATTGATATGATCCCTCAAAGTCCATTCTAGAGTTATTCTAAATGTTCCTGCAAACCTGAGCAATTACTCACTTTACAAGTAAAGAACTCAGAATTGAACATAAGCATATGTGCACAAAGAGATACTGATGTGAGCTAACATTTCTAGGAAGAGAAAGGTCAGGAGCCTGCAGTGAACAGCTATGACCTCCCCCTTTATCGCTACCCCTTTAGTTTGCGTTCAGGGACACTAATTAGGTACAACGTTTTCATCCTAATAACAACAGGTTTGGACTCTACCGACAAACAAAAAGTCCACAAAAAAGATGAAATTCTTTAGAATTGTGATTTGTTATTTGTAATAATAATCTTTGCTGTAATTAATAAATAATATTTCATTAGTTTTGTGGTGATCATCTGCTTTACGGGATAGTCTCAGTTTCAGTGAACACAGATAGATCTTAATGTCCATATAGTTTCTTATCTATTTACACATGGTACCAATGTATAAAAATGCATGGCAGACTGCTAATTAAAGATTACTGTATGAAACTTGGTACTTGCAGTTTCAATTAGGAAAATTTTCTTCTCTGCCATTAACCCACTCTACAGTGATGCCCTGTGGTGACAAGGCAAATTACAGATTATAGTTCTTTGTATAAAAGGTTCCATATGGGGGAGTATTTATTAGCATTGTAAAAAAAAATCTAAGGTATAAAATTCCTTAGTCCCCTTAAGGTGGAAGTGAAGTGTCACAGACCAGTGCTTCTCCACCTTCCTAATGCTGCGACCCTTTAATACAGTTCCTCATGTTGTGGTGACCCCCCCCAACCATACAATTATTTTCATTTCTCCTTCATAACTGTAATTCTGCTGCTGATAGGAATCATAATGTAAATATCTGATGTGCAGAGGGTCCTTGGTGATACCTGTGGAAGGATGGCTGGACCCTCCTAGGTTGAGACCCATAGGTTGAGAACTGTTGTCATAGGTAACAGATGACAGAGTAAGAGTGAGAACATGTTCACATCTCTAGCCCATCAGTAAAGAAGAACATGAAAAAGAGACGCTTAATTCGTCACGTGACAGAAGAGACTGACACCTGCCAGGTTGCTTTGAGATATAACTTATCATTACATTCTTCAAAGTGTCAGAGGAGACCAGTGCTAAGGTGTGTTCCTGCACATACATAAATAACATGAAACTATGCACAACAGGATATGCATATGATATGCATGTGTCCACTTTGAGTTTGACTTTTGGAGTTTGTTAAAAATGAAATACAGAATTCTCTAGCTGCTTCCGTTCCATTTTTACTCAGACACAATTGACTGAAAAGTCTCTATAACCTCAAAGTGCAAACTCTAAAAGGTTTGGAGAAAGGGCACCTGGGGAAAGGTCAGTAAGTTATAATCCTTTAATGCAGTTTACACTTAAAAGCTTTTCTAGTAAGATTAATATGGTATCCAAACTCCAGGTACAAGTCCAATTATGAAAATTTAATATACCCAAGGTACCACGAGAGATGACATTCTGAACTATACTTTAGTTGTCTACCGAAAACAAAATTCATGCTTACAAGAATAAAAGGCAGAAGCGTCAAATCGCCAGCCCCCTGGAGACAGACAGTTCTATTATTCCTATAGTGGAAGCGCAAATTTTCAACTTTTCGAGTAAATTAATACAAAAGACTCAGGAGCAGATGATGTCTATCACCTCCATGCCTTTCTGCTTTTGCACACGAGCGGAATGCAAGCATGGTTACAACCACGTTTATGGAGAATGACGTTAAAACAAAACACAGACTCCATGATTCTGTCTCTTACCGTTGTCGCCAGAAGGTAACGATACAGTGTTTGTTGGCATGATGTCAGAATTCACTTTTCCGTTCTCAAATGTGTCATTTTCAGTCTGCTGTAAGTGCCAGTTGAGGCCAAACAGATGCATTGCTGGGGGTAAAGCATACAAGTTGTTTAAAGGTCTGCGGCTTCAGGCTCTAAAGGCAAATGCTTCGAATGTTTATAACAAGACTCATGCGTAAGGTTCAAATTTCCATCTCCTGAAATAACAGGAGTAATTGTGCAATACAAATTATAGAACAGAATTCCTTAAACACATGCAGTCTATGTAGCAGTGCTGTGCACGGTGACAGTATTTCAATAATGATGGAGTATTACTAAGTTAATTGGGACCAGGAGTTCTTAAACACAAAACACTATTTACTCTTGGTTTGTCTGTGTTCCACATTGTAAGAAAGCTGTAGAATTCTTTGAAGCGGCATTTGCCAAATCTTTTTGATCATAGGTCATTCGAAGATTCATCACACTGTTACGCATGCTCCATGTTCTCTACCACCATGATGTTTTCCATTGAATTGTAATACAAGCAAAAACATGGGATGATCACAATAGATTTAGACGAGTAAAACAAAAGAAAAGTGCAACATTAAATTCCTTCCCCTTGTCTTGACAGGGTTTCTCTACATTACCCAGGCTGTCCTAAACTCAGACCAGGCTGTCCTCGAACTCACAAAGATCCACCTATCTCTGCCTTCTGAATGCTGGGATTATAGGTGTGTACCACCACATCTAGCTAAAAGTGTTGCACTTTTAGCTGAATTGAGATGAATTAAGTTTTGAACTTATAGCACATGATGCAGTAATATCACTGATTAAAGAACAGGCACTTATGAAATAATTCATGTGGGTTTTTAAAGTGGGAATGATAAGAACTTTATAAATTTGTAAGTCATACATATTTATTATATTTTTGTGTTATCAGTGTGTCTTATTTAAAATATTTAGAAAATATGCCTAAAGAACTATGTGATATGACTATGAGTGTATAGAGTCAATGTAAATTAAATTTTAGCATATTCATTTTTATCAATTTGTCTAAAATACTTAGAAGATTATATCACTGGCATATTAACCATTAAGAATGATTAAACATTTATCTCTACTCCATGGAACATACACTAGAATATTTCTTCAGGGGGACTGCACAGTCACAAGGAAGGCCAATGATGACCACAGTAGTGTCCTGTGGAAGACAAATTTATTCTGACATTCTGATCATTATGTACATTGGAATTTACAAGTGATCTGAAAAAAGGTGAATGCTTTTAGAAACCATGTCAAAGGGAAAGTGCCAAATTCCCCTGACAGAACTATTGATAAATATCCAAGTAATATAGTAAGAAAAATATAATACACCAAAATGAATGGCAGTGGCTTTGGATGTTTGTAGACTTTTGTTTAATCCTTGATCTAGTATCTGATCTTTGAAAATTAATCATAAATATTATGTTTACTTAAAAATGAGGCATGCCTAGCTTATTTAACTCATGTAAGAATTCTCAGTAGAGTATATGAAGTATAGTTGGCATTCAGCAGGGTATTTTTTTTCCTATATAAGGATTTCATTTATGTTCTTTAGAATTAGATTTCAAATTATGAGAGCAGTTGGTGTTGTCTAGCTTAGTAATTAGTAATGCTTCCAGCTTCTGAAAATTTAAGCAAACACTTTTGCAGGTAAGATAGTAATTTATTAAAAAAAAAGTAAAGATAAAATAAATCCTAAATGGATGAGAATGAATAGCATATTATTAATTAATAAAAGACTCAGTATAATATGTGAAAAGCAGTTGGGTGAAAACCTATTATACTATATATGATAGATAGAATGTTCTTAAAATGTCAATAATTTCAAGATCTTGTTATCAGTACGTCCTGTTAATAACATCTAATATGCATGCACAATATTAGCAAGACATGCAGCAAACTTAGTGATGTCTATGGTGTATATTTGTTATAAATGCATAAATCTTGTATAAATTATGGTCTTCCAATGATTCTGTTTAAATTCTGATTTTTATGGGTTAAGATATAGACTTTAGAATTCTTCAATTTATAAGTTGTCATTGTACAAGGGGATATATCTTCATATGTCGTTTTGCATTAAATTACATAGTGTGTGAGCGTGAAATGTCAGGAGCTTTCTAAACATTTATCGCTTCACACACTCTTAAGGTTTTACATACTTCAGCAATTTCTGAAGAAAATAATGGGAGCTGGTTCTGCAGAGGGTAAGAGCCGACAGGTGTGTTCTAGCTCTGCAACAATGGATACAACAGATGTCTCTGGCTTCAACTTGTTTGCCTTCTGTGTTTTCAACTTTACAAGGCTACAAAACACACACACACACACACACACACACACACACACACACACACACACACACAAACACATCGCAGGAACTATACCTCGATTTTTGAATATTTGGTCTTTCTTTGGCGAATCAGTATGGGGTAGGATACTTTTTCAATGTCTGGCAGGGTCACTGGGCTACAGATTGCCTTGACTCACGGATAACAATTTAGGACTATTCTCCAGTACTCTTTGTTGCTAAGCTGGGACAGAAGGTTTGGTAGGTGATACACACTGAGTGCATTTTGATTCTAATGTTTTAAATCTCCAGTTAGTTCATTGGAGATACAAACCATTACTTGTAACCCACAAGGGCAATTTCCATGAGAAATAATTTACCTTTATTGTAATATTTTAATATTAAAAAGAACATTAAGTTATTTTAAATGGTTGACTTGGCCTTATCAGTGGTTTCAGCAGTCTCTAAAGAGTAGAGATAATCTATGGGATTGTACACAGATATCAAATGTAAGATGTGATAGAATGTTTGTGTAAAGAGAACTATTGTATTGTTTGCCAGATGCCAGCTTTATCACACACACACACACACACACACACACACACACTAATTACAAAACTATCAACAAGATGTATATTCTGTTTCCATTTAAGATGCTGATCAATGAGCATCACATCCAATGATATCATATGTTGCTTAATATCTCATTGAAAACAGAAGGCAATGAGTTGTTTAGCCTTAGGACAGTATCTATTTTGAAATAGCCAATGTTTGGTATTTATTGAGCTCTGACACTAATATATGCTTTGAGTTACATGCATATGCATTTGTGGGGATGATGAGAGGAAAGAGGGGGGCAGGCAACAAACTCCAAAAGTCAAAACTCGCCCAGGAGATGCTACGTAGTGGTTCAATAAAACTACAAGGGATATGTTGGTAGACAAACAGAAGGAAAATGAAGCCGGCAAAACACATTTGCAAATAAAGATGGGGGAGCTCAATTCTTTATCTCAAGATGAAAAGCAGATCTGAATGCCTAGGAAAGTATTTGCTGCATTTTCCTGGAATGCATGTACTTGCTCTTTTTAGACCTTCTCTCAAAGTGTTCGTATCTTGTACACTACCTGATACACTCTGTCAGAGCCTAAGCGATAACAGAATCAAGGTGCACAGAGTGTGGCTGCAGAATGGAATAGACTTCATCACGGGGCAGGACAATGGAAAGGGGGAAAAGGCTCTCTTTAGTGCCCCAGGAATCAGGGACAAAGGGATATGATCAAGCAGATTCATGTGCCATGTTAATGACTGTCAGTCGCTGGTCTCCCAGACTGCTCTGTAGTTTGAAACTATGCTTTATCTTGGCAAAGGATGGTGAAATCTAATGCCCATATGAATTTCTGCTAAGATTGTAAAATATTAGAACTTACGGAAAACAGTATAGTAATCCCTCAAACAAAACAAAACAAAATCCCAAAATGGCAGTATGATCCAGCTCTTGCTGTACCTCAAAGGATGGACGGTGAAGTCACAGAGCTAATTGCACAGCCCTGTCCAAACCAGCACTACCATAACAATTAAGAGGTCATATCCTGTCCTGTATATTGATGGACACACGAATAAGTCAAGTGTGGTCCATATGCATCGTGAATATTATTCAGTGGTTATGAGCATCTCTTGAATGACCTCATTCAGTGCCTCTATCAAGACTCATCCTCTACACGTGTTAGTGTGATTTGTCAATATTAGCCACCCATCTTCATTGCTGTTAGCCTCCTCTGGTAATTAGCCTGTTCCTTCCCTCTCCCCAGCACTTTGCAGTTTCTCAGTTGGCCTCCACAACTCCTGAGTGAATAGTCTAAGAGGCTAGTGTAAAGTGTCTCTTCTCTGATCCCTTGAAACCCCATAACTGTTTTCAACCATAAAATGTGACTACAGTCAATGTGCAATACTTCCAGGACTCAGCTTTAAGTGCACCAATGGAATTTGCTGCATATTCATATGCATATGATCATAGAGCCATCCTGAATAGTGCCGTTAGCATGGATCCAGCAGTGAGCACAATCATTACAATGCACACATACTTAAGCAAAACCAAGCCAGCATGTTAGACAACTTTAGGGAATACCTCTGAGATGGTTCAGAAATAATCCCTGTCTCTTAGTAGTCATACATACCCTTATATATTTCCCTCCCCTTGACTTCAGGCTTGATTTAGTAACTTGCTTATAATAGAAAGCATAAGGCTGGCATCATGGAATATTCCTTTCTCATCTTAGGTTATAAAAGACTCGAGCTTCCATTTTGGTTGTTCAAATCTCTCTCCTGCACTGCCTGCCATGGGAAAAGCAGCTGTCACATCATAAATCAGGCAGTCCTGTGGAGAAGTCCATGTGGTGGGAGATAGGCCCATCCAAATCCTGTGAGTGAGCCAGAAGCACACTCTTCTAGTACCAGTTAAGCTTACAGATGACACGTCAACTCCAACCTACAGTCTGACTACAACCTGAAAGAGCCTGAAGTACAGAGACACTGCTACACTGAAACCAGCACTCCTAACAGGCAGAAACTTGAGAGAAATGCATTTTGTTTGAAACTGCTGAATTTGGAGGCCATTCGCTCCCTACTGACCTACATGACCTACATGACTTTTCCCCTGGTGTACCCCAGTGGTGTGACCACAAACCAGCCCTGGCCTTCATCTCTCTTTCTTCACCTTAATTGTGAATTAACTTGTAAATCCATGTGGACAGATGACTTTGGAATTGGTAATGCTAATAACAAAGTCTTTAAAGACTGCTTCACTTCTTTGTGCTTTATACTTGACATACCTAGAAAACCTTATAATTATTTTGCCCCCCCCCGTATCACTTCACATGTGGTGATGAGTCAATTGATGCTAACGTTGGATAACAGCTCTGTCGTTTAGTAACTGGGTTCCGAGTTACTATCTAATTTCTGAACTTCTCCATTTTCTTGCCTATAAAATATAAATTATAAGTATTTATTTAATATATTTGCTGTAAAGCCAAATGAAGATGATGGCTATAAAGGCCATAGATTTGTGGCCCTCCTTAACAAATGTTAGACATCAAAATGCCGATCCTGAACTGGGAGGTGGTCTAATTGTTGAAATGCTTGTCCCACAGGCATGAGGACTTGAATCTGGATGCCCAACATGCATCCAACAATGTGGGTATGGTAGCCTGCCTTGGTAGTCTTGATGCTTTGGAGGTGGAGACAAATGGTCTTTGGCTTTGCTGGCCTGTCATCCAGTCCAGCAGAAGCAGTGAGCTCCATGTTCAATGAGAGATCCAGTCATCCTGAACTATAAGGGACATTTTCTATATCAGAAATACAGATCTCTAAGAAGAACTAAGAAAGTAAGTGGGGAATGACAGAGCCCGCCCCCCAACTCTGACCAGGTAATAGGCAGAAGGAGCCATCTACAACTCAGAAGAACACAGATATCTTAGATGCTTCCCCTGCAATACATCTTTTGAGTAAGTTGTAACAGCTGACATTTTCTCCTCATAAAATTAAAGAGCTTTTTTTTTTAATATCACTGTCCAAGTGAATGATAAAAAGTTATAAAATCAACTCTCAGAGTAGCTTATATGTTTTTTATGCCATCAAGGACTACCTAAACCTGGGCTATAGCCAAACAGCCTACTCCAAACTGTGTCCTTACAAAAATCATTATTATTGTGTGTATAAGCACGCACACACACACACATACACACACACACACATTCACACACAACCATGATGTCACACATGCAGGGTTTGGAGGACAATGCTGTGAAGTTGTTTCTGTTCTTTTACCACTTTATGAGTTCCAGAAAAGGAACACAGTTTGCCAGGCTTGAGTGGCAAGGGTCCTTACCTGCTGAACCACCCTGCCAGCCTTAGAATTGCTTTTTAAGTTGGCTGTGGTGTCCTTGCACTGCAACCAATTTTATGATGTTGAAAACAAAAATATTTGTTATGTGGTTGAAAAACATTCTCTCAATAACCTCTAAGTTTCCCCCCCCCTTATAAGTTTTTCTAGTACAAGCTAAAGGGATAAAGAACCCTTCGTGAATTGAAATAATTTTGAGACAGTGTGTTAGTAAAAATACGTCAGTAAAATTTTATGAAGGGATTTCTTTTAGCTTTGAAGACATTCCAGTGAGAGAAATTACAGTGTGCACTCTCTAGTTTTCAAGGTGGATGGAAATGAACAAACCGGCTGGCTTCACCTTCTCCTTATAAAAGGGGTAGAGTCAGTGCCACTGTTTTTACCAATATATGCTCGTTTGACACTTAGAAGCCGGCATGTGGAACACTTGAAACCAAAAATGTGTAATTAAATAAAATTATATGTCACCAAGTAGCAAATTCAGTGCCATTTTTAGATTCCTGTTGAGAGATGAGGTGCCAAATGTGATCTTGTCTCTGGGGACCATGCCACTAAAGTTGTTAGCACAGCTACTATTATTTCTACTGGCTGGCTGAGTCTTTGGAGCCTGCCAAGTGTGGATGGGAAGAAGGGGGTGGTGACAGCTGGTGACAGAGTCCAGCAGTCTGCCAGAACCTTGGAGCAAATTACAGGGGATGGTGTGAAGGGAACACAGAGGCAGGCACCCTTGCCATCAGCAACCTGATGCCTGAGGAGTACACTCTGAGGTTTTGGCAGTGCCGAGCATGGCTCTTAGCAGGCCTACCATTATGGCCTAAATGCTGTTTAATATTACAGGAGCCAGGAAGCTATCTTGCAGAGATAAGAAGCACAAGATAACATGAGAACTGAGGTCTGGAGAGGAAAAAAAAAAAAACAACTGACTTTAAAAATATCCCCCTGAATATCTGCGATTCAGTTTTCTTTAGCTTTCTGAGTCTTGAATGTTTACCCAAGTGAGCAAAGGTCTAAAGTTTCCCTCTCTTGTCGTTCATCTCTCATCCATCATGGTATGTCTTCCCTAAAATAATCTGTGGGAGGAAGACTCATCATGAACTGCTTAATAGAAGCTGTCAGAAAAATAAAATCCAGAGCTGAGTCCCCAACCGCCCCCTCACTTAAGGGGACCATTGCTATACAGATCGCTTGAGATATCTCCTGAAGCCTTTTGTTTATATTAAAAGGCATCTGAGTCCTGCTCTCAATTCTGGCTCTACCTATCTGTGGAACTCCAGCAGGTTCCTGTGCTTTTAGGAATTTAAAAGTACAAATATTTAGGTTAAATCTTTGGGCAATGAAAAAATACCCACATGTGGGTGTCAATAAAATAACAACATATTAGAAGACAATATTGTTCATATATTTCTTTTAATCTTAAAAACTACCCTTCATAGGTCAAAGTATGACATGACATAATGATTCCTTGGGTATCTTGACTTCCTCATTTTATTTTTAATCTTTTAACTTCATGAATATCTAAACAGACATGAGGCATATGTGGAATGAGTAGGCTTTATAGAAAAAAAATAAGAAAAATCCTCTTAAATATAAGGCAATGATGAGACTTGATGTATACATGCTTCCAGAAAGCACCCACTTTCTCTACATACTGTGAAGCCTCTCATGTAAAGCCTGTAGTTTATAATGTGGACCCCGACAGTCTATGCCATCATTAGGAAGGGCACTGTTCCTCATAAATTAGCTTTTGTTTTGGAATTCCTGCTGTGTTTATATGCATGTTGACAGAATGTGTTAGGCAATATTTTGGCATTCGATTCCATTACTATTTGTTATTAACTTTTAAGGCTAATATTATTTCAACAGCCTATACTTTGCTGACCCAAATATGTTCTTTTAAAATCCATATTTTTCTTACAAGCTTTTGTATCCACATGTTTTCTGGTTGTCATCATGAGAAAAGAAATTTTTGTCATCATCAACTACATGGCACTTTTATATTCTAAAGAACTGATGTTTGATGTGGCAAGTTCCTGTGAGAGAGTAAGAAAACATTCTAAAATCACAGGCTTATGAATAGCTAGATTTTCAGAGGAGGAAGACGAGAGAATGGTATAGGAACAGATGTCCATTTTTTTTCTGCTGTTTTTCTTCTGCTCTCTTTTTGTTATGAGGTCATAAATGAATGCTCATTACGTGTCTTGATGGGAATAAACAAATTTAACTCATATGGTTGTTTCTGCGACATCACATTCATATTATTTTGTGCACAAGGAGATTTTAAAATTCTGAAAGTCTCTCTTTTCTGACTCCATAGAAGTAGTATAAAAATACCTACAGATACGACCAGGAAATGGTCCTTCCCTCTGCTTGCTGACAGCCACTGCAGAGGCTGAGGAAAATAAGGCTGTTCTTTTGGTCACAAAGAGAACGAAGTTAGAATTTCTAAGGCAAATTTGTTTCCCCACTGCATCTAGTTTTCTCTAGTTTGGGGAAACTCACTGATTGAAAGAAGTATTCATTCTCTGGTTTAACAGAAAGAATGCCAACACAACCACCAGGTCAAAGGGACAAAGCCATTACCAGGCCAGAGGATCTTGAAGGAACAATCATCAACGTTAAAAAAAATGGCTATTTCAAAAGCATTCAAAATATAGAATGAAATCACTTATGTGATTTGTGTACTATTCCCTGACTGCCAAAAACACTGTGTTGCCTCTATCAGCAAAGGTGGCAAAGGACCCATTAGTGACAGTTATTAGCAGCTTGCTGTAAAGCCCCATGGCTCCTGCTCATTATTCAGAGGCGTGTAGTCCTGACTCCCTCTTCATCTGGATTTCTTTCTTCCATAGCAGCTTCCAGAACTACACAACAAATGTTTATGTATACTAATGACTTAATTAAGCATACATTTTCCCCCCTTGGCTTCATCAGAATTTTTATAAAATAGAATAAAATGGCCAAAGTGTAGCTCAGCGACAGAGAGCCTGTCCACTTGATCCCCACACAAATAAACAAACACATAAAAATAAAAGTCATTGATCTGAGGACCTCAAAAAAGACAATCTTTGAAATGTTAAGATACTTTACCATCACTAAAAGATCAAACTATTTAAATATGAAGATTCCTAGAGGCATGTTGGTATATTAAGTTAGAGCAAAAATCTACAAAAATAGCCCCTTTTTAACAGTCTAATTTCAGCACCAGGTGCTACTTTCCTGAGAGAATGATTTATGAGTGTGTATGTGTGCCTTCCAGCATGTATGTGCATACATGCCGTTTCCAAATAGAAACTGTAAAGAACTTCAGTGACTACTCTGGGCTCTTGGCTCAGGCAGCTCATGTGGATTTCTATTCATCATTTATACAACAAAAACTTAAAATTTTTCCTTGGTGAGGCCCACTGTCTTGGAAGAGTATGTTGTGACATCTACTTTTCCTGCTTCGATATTCCTGCTGCACCTAGCAGGCAGAGGTAACTGCGACAGGTAACGTACGTTAATGTTGACTCTCTTGCATGTCATCTCACTCTAGATTATGGGTGAGGAAAGGCCTTGGGAAGCTAGTGACCCCAGGTTCCGCTGGGGTTCCTGACCTGGGAAAGTCAGCACTTTAGCTCAATTATTAACAAATTTTAACTGTTATTAATGATTACTTGCAGAGCATCTGTGGGTGTGTTTCCAAACAAACCAGAGGTAGCTGCAGTGTCTGGCTCCAGGAGATCTGCTCCCAGTGGCAGCTAGCTCTCTTGTGCATTTGGTGGCCTCAGTCTCCTTGTCTAAAAATAAATGGCCCACTTTCCCGCTTTAAACATGCATCTCTTCGCTATGTGTGATTCCTTTCCGAGACCAGAAAGAACGTCTCTGAAGAAGCTAAAAGCGTCTAAAAATATCTTTACTCTGGAAATAGAAAATAAAGATGAAAGTTATGATTATTTGAGATGGCTGAAATAATATGGTTGGGTTGTATTTACAAATTCAAGGCAAGTCACACAGGCTCAGTCACTACTGTGTGAATTTAGCTTGTTACTACTAGAAATGTAGTAAATGACAAGATTAAAGATCTACAAAAGTGATGCTCAGCCTTCTTAATGCTTCGCCCCTTAAATACAGCTCTTCATGTTGCGGTGACGCCCAACTATAAATTTTTTTTTAATGTTGCTACTGTTATGAACTGTAATGTAAATATTTGGTACACAGATGTTCTTGGGTGACCGCTGTGGAAGAGTCATTTGACACCCCAACAGGTTGCGACACACAGTTTGAGAGCCATTGATCTAGAACAAAAAGATCGACAGTAAAGACCTGAAGAAAAAAAAAATCCGAGGCCACACTGCTCTACAGAACAAGTTCTATGACAGCTGGAGCTGTTAGGAAGAGAAATCCTGTCTCAAAATACTAATAATAATAAGAAAAGGACCTATCTCTTCTATGATATGATTGAGAGCTTTTTACAATATTATTTTAAAAGTGACTATTTCATATTTGTATATCTTACTTTAAGAGGAAATTTGATAGCATGATGCTACATCCAGCATCTCTTATGTAAATAGGAAGCATTACTAAGGATGAATGGAATAAACTATAAACAATATTAGTAAAACCAAGGTAGAAATGCATGCTTACAAATTGATTTCCATGAAAGAAGTATTAGACAGCCATCAGAGAAATTCTCCCCAGAGAACTTCCTCATAAGATACCAGAGGACAAAAATTCAAGATGAATGAAATCTTTTTGTCATTCAAATCTTAATTATCCTGTCCATATACAACCTGCAAATTCTTAGATCTGGGTGGAAAAAAGACCCTATTATATAGATTCAAAATGAGACAATCTAGCAGTGGGTTAGGGTTAGGGTTAGGGTTAGGGTTAGGGTTAGTCCTTTAGTCCCAGCACTTGGGAGTCAGAGGCAGGGGGATCTCTGTGAGTTTGTGGCCAGACTGGTCTACAGACTGAGTTCTAGTACAGCCAAGATACAAAGAGAAACCTTATCTGGGAGAAGGAAGGAGGGGGAGGAGAAGGTGGAGGAGGAGGAGGAGGAGGAGGAGGAGGAAGAGGAAGAGGAAGAGGAGACAATCCAGACATGGTCCCTTCTTATTGGCTCTACGAATGAACAGGTAAATGATTTTCTGCATCTAAAACTATCATTTTTGGAAACTTGTGGATATTAGTATTTGGTTCATCAGGCTGTTATAAGAAATAGCAATGAGGCCAGCTGAGTGGCTCACACTATAACTTCAGCAATTGGGGAGTTGTTAGTAGCAGTCACAGAAGCCTCGCTATACCTTTGGATCACTCTGGGCTACATGGTGAGTTCCAGGCTAGCTGGGGTTAGAACTTAGAGCCTGATGGCATCAAGGGACCTTAAGCCAAGTGTTGTACAGCAATGGGTTATTATTATTACTAAATTATTACATATTATTACTAAACTTACTATTTATCATAATCTAGTTTCTCTTCAGATCACATAAATCTTCCTCCCATTTACTGTTCGTCCAAATTGCTGAAGGAGCTCAGGTTTATGGAGGTCCTTGCTTGGAAAATGGCAGAGCAGAGATGCAACCTCAAACCTTGAGTTTTGAAGGTCACAAACTTTAGAAATGGTACTGAAGAGAAATGCATATTTGACATAATGTCTCCTATAAAACTGTGAGATCATTATAGTAAAGATTATATCTTACTCGTATTCATAAATTCCATATCTAAAGAGATATTCAATACTGGTCATGATTAATGAAATTAATATCTAAGGGAGGTATCAATAATAGTTAATGTTTAATGACATTAAACTTACTGTGGCTTTGGTATTAACTAAGAGGAGAATTGGAAAAGCAAACAAAAATCCAGCAGTTCCTCCTAGAACCAAGAGCTTCCTCATATTTGAGAAGCTGCATGTAAGAACCATCTTGTGTAGATGCTGTGGACATGCTTTCGTCCTGGTGAGGAGGGAGGGCGGAGTGAAAAGGCCTTCTTTTCTGGGGGTCAGGAAGACCCAAAGTGGTCAGTGGGAGAAAGTGTGCATAGTACAGGAAGACAGAGGATGGGAGGAGCTTGGCTGGAGCTGAAGCATTAAGGTTAAGACTCCATCCCCAACCCCGAAGCCAGCCCAAGTCAGGCTGGGTGTCCATACAGAAAGCCACACAGCACAGGGACACTGGTTTCTTCTTTGGAAACATGGATAAATTACCAGCAGAAGATGGAACCGGGAAAGAAAGAGCCAGAAGTGTTGTGCAATTTTAAATAACTAAATAGTTTCTTAGTTTTGTGTAGAAGGAGGTCTAGCTTGAAAATACTGTTATTCTTTGATTCATTATGTGATGTGTGCTTAAAATGTCCAATGAGGGCTGGGTGTGCAGGGCATGCTCTAAATCCCAGCATTTGAGCATCAGAGCAGTAAAGCCTTGATGTCAGAGTGAACCACAAATTGAACCTTAAAACAAGAGGCAGGATGCCCAACAGGAGGGACTCAGATGTCAGGTGACACTCTTGCTACTTTTAACACTGACCCAATAATAGAAATTAGACATCTGATTCTTCTGTGATCAAATAGAAGACACATTTTCCTATGCACAGACTCTAAAATATAACCCCCCCAGACAATATCATTTCACACCTACACACACACACAGACACACACAGAAACACACACCCAAGAATTTTTTTTAACCACAGACTAACAAAGTACCCAAAAAACATTTTAAAGGACTCAGAATTGCTTTCAAGTTTTAAAAACTTTTCTCTGATCATGCTTTATAAATAAAACTTTTAAAGTATGTATGTTATAGAAAGGAACAAAAAGACTATAAATTGTTGTGGCAATTTTAGCTCAGTTACCCAAAATTTCTAAAGTAACATTTCTTTCCACTTATAGATGTTAACTGTGCGAAATGTAGTTAAGTCAACATAGAATAAAAATGCATCTCATAACTTTCTAAGTTGCATGTGGATTTTTGTCTTTGACAACTGAGTTACATTTAGGTTATGTGGTAAAATGTAAAGTTTATTTCTAAGTTAGAATGCAGGCTTAGCAGAAATATCTTTCTCTAATGCTCAGATTCCACAAGCATTGGCTTTTATATGCTCTGCTAGTCTCCTATAATCTCTCGTTACCTCACCCCTCCGTCTCCTGTCTTCTCCCTCTTCTCCTCCCTGCTCTCTCCTTCTCTCCTCTCCTCAGGCCTGCTTCTTTCTCCTCCTTCACCCCTGTTTTCCCTCCCTCCTTTCTTTCCTGGTCACGCACATGCAAGAGTTCTACTACTGAACCACAAACTCCCATCCCAGGATTCATCAACTGTTATGTCTAAGTAGCCATGGTAACTGTAATTAATTGGTTGCAAAACATTACAATCTGTAAGAGAGCACTGACTATACTGTTTATAACGATTGTCGGATCTGCGACACTGTGTCTTCTACAGCAGTAACCAATGAACACACCTGCTGGATGAATGAATGGTCATTGGATGTGTCAATGAATGAATGCTTCCTATTCAGAAGGAAGCTGGTCACATAACTAAAGGGACCAAAGAAGAACAGAGGACGAGGTGAGCAATCTGTAGGCATTTTACAGATGATGTGGAAAAAATAAACATGCAACATAAAAAAATGTTTTAGTGTTATTTCATCTATTCAATTCTAAGATGCATCCTTTGAATATGGAGTCAATGGAATGTGACGATTTTCTAGTAGAGGTGCTGAGAAGTCCTAGAAGGCTACGCAGTCATATCTTTCTGTATGTAGCTACACTTCCTTTCCTTCCTCTTTGGGTTTTACTCTCTGAACACACTGCTCTTGGTATCACTAATGTAAAAGCACATGTTGTGGCCACATCAGCTGAGTACTTATGCATCATAGCATGGGAACGGTTAAGTACTTTATTGTGCTTCTTAGCTGTCAAGGTTTGGAGAAATGACTATAGTCTACAAAAAACGATAGTCTAAGGCAGAGAATGTCACAGACCAGCTATTTACCACTAGCATAAGCCCAGGTTATGCTAAATTTAAAGTTCTTTCTAATTGTTAACAATCAAAAATATTTTTGAAGTCAAGAGATCCTATATTCAAATGAAACAGTCTGCCTAGCATAGTATTTTTGATATTATTTATTTTACCTGGCCTCATACCAAGCTAAGAGTAAAATAGACTGTTTCCAGGGGAAGAGCAGTAGAAATGCTCTTGAGAGTTCCTGGTTTGGGAAGAGCTTTTTCTTTTTGTGGAAATAATAAAAAACAGGATAAACTCAAAATCAAATATGCTAACCTATGCTAATAAAAAACAACAAAAAATGTACACTGTCACAAATCAGCTCCAAATATAGAGGTTTTCTCTACATGAGTTCATTCACAAATTACTGTCAGGTTATTACAGAGTTGGTAGCAGACTATACCGGGTTTTACGTGACCTGCCATTCTTTTGTGTTTTTGTGTTAGACATGGAATAACCAATAAGACTTCCTTCTGAAAGCCAGGACAGAACACAAAATGATATGGCCAAACTTCAGAGAGGATTCAAAGAGTGTAGAAACTCAAAGCACAGTTCTTATTGGGAACAAACAAAACAAAACACAGCTTTGTAGAGTTCTGCTTTTGCTAGATGTTTCTCCTTTTTGGGTTTAAAGATTCTTCAGAGTGCTCTTGAGGTGTGTTTACTCAAATTACTATCTTTCTCCTCCCTCAGGTAAGTTGCTCTATTCTGGGCCTCCATCCACCATTGCACCATGCTTTACTGTGTCTTAATTTCATGGTTATAAGAATAAAATGCCGATTCCAAAATTTCAGCTTTACAATATTCCTCCTCTAAAATCCAGGTGACAGAGCTTTCTTATAACATGATGAAATCACATTAGTATTAAAATGTTCCCTTTTCCTTCTCAGGGAAAATGCATTTGTTTTTCTGAACATAAATGCATCAAAGAGTTAAGAGAAGAAGTTGTAGAAAACTGGGCTGTAATTCATGGCATGGCCGTGTCCTATAACCCACTAAAACAGCACTTTTATTACAAAGATACATCCAAAAAGAAAAAAAGAATGTCACCCCATGTTTTATTTTGCCATATATATTTAACTGGTTGATTTCCATGGTGCATAAAGGGTTGGCATATACTCCTTCTGACCCTGAGTTGCATACATATAGCTAGTACCATAATCAATTTCAAGGTACACAGAAAGGAAAGATGTTCCAAAAATGCAAATATGCTCCAAAGTAGCACAGATAACAGCTCAGAAATCCTAACTGCATTGAACCATGGCTCTGCGGGTTGCTTTTTCACTAGGTTCAGGGAATGCTCCTGTCATTTAACAGCCCTTTTAGCAGACAGATGACAACATCCATTTTAGGACTCACTTGGTAGCAGCTGTTCAATGGAAATAAATAACAACATATATATTTTTTAAAATGAAAAGGAGAATTGAAATTTCGTGTGGCTCTTTGGTTAATAGCACATGTCAGGAAGGAGCTCAAAAGAAAAATAATGCTGAATTATCTATAGTCTTTGGGAGTAAATTTATAAACCTCCAAAAGAAAAAAATGAGTTATTTTTTCCCTGTTACAGAAAAAAATTCTACTGTGTTGTCACAAGGAAATGCAAAGTGACTGTAAAAGGACACAGGGTTTCTTTTTAGGAAGTGATAGAAATGTTTTGAAATCGGTTGGGGTGACAGTTGTAAATTTTGGTGACTATAACCATCACTGAATTGTATATTATAAATGGGAGAGCAAACATCTGCTGTCAAATGACTTATTGGTTAGGAATAAAACCTAGTCAAAAGGGCAAGAAGCTAAGAAACTATGCTAGCACAAGATATTTTAATAATTGTTTTCTCAGGGTAATCTAACTTAAAAGATGGTGAAGTTGATGATAAGTATTTAGCAGTAAGATCACCTTGGAGCCAAAGCTCTGAGCACTGGTGTGACAGCCACAGATTAGGTTCCCTGGGGTTGGAAGGCCCACTTTAATCTGACATCACATTCCAGGGCCCCAAAGTGGATGCTATAAAAAAGCCAGCTAATCATGGCCATCCGCGTCTCTCTGCTTCCTGTCTGTGAGTGTATGGTGACCAGCTGCCTGCAGCTCTGTTGCCATGGTTTCTCTGGCTGTACCCTGGAACTGTGAACCAAAATAAATGTGTCCTCTCTCAAGTCGCTTTTGCCAGCAGTTTTGTCCCCCGCAACGGGAAAAGTGACTAACATACTGTGCAGACACCTTCAAGGCTCCCTATAAGGGAAAAGTACAGAGGGTCTGCACACTCTCCCTAGTGGTATGAGGAACACAAAGCCAGATGTCACTCTCACTGCTTTTTAGAAGGCTGATGTCAGTGGTGTGCTGCAGTTGTACGTGGTATAAATCCGACTTTGATTTGTGTTTAATAAAACTGCTCATGCTTACATCTCACAAGAGAGTTTCTAAATTTTTTTCTGCTAAAACTTTAGGTTATCCTTCACCGGAGGGGAGAAAAAAGTTCCCTGTGAGGAAAGTGTCAGCAACAAGCGCTCCATGCACTGTATAACTGTGAACACAAACAGCCACAGCAGCAATTGGGAGAGCATCTTCAACCCATGCTGCTCTGTGCTGTCCATCTCTAAAATTCCCATTTTGGAGAAGAAAAAAGAAAAAGAAAGATGAATATGTTAGAGAAAACCAAAATAGGTCATGTATTTTTTTTGATAGTTCCATAATCCGTATTACCCTCTGATTTAACATTTGTGCTTAGAAATCAGAGGGATCTCTGCTGTGTGAAGGTCTATATCACCTTAAAGGGCAAGTTTTAATTGGGAGCTCAGTAGTAGAAAAAAAAAATCATCATGTGACTGCTTTGAAAAAGTTTGTTCTTCCGTAAACTGGGATATGCAAAATGACAACACATGTACTCCATCATCTATCAGCTGAGGGGGTCTCTATTCTGCTCATGTACTTCAAGGGGCCTCATGCTCTCTCATTGAAGCCTTGTTTTCTGTAAGTGTTCTTCTAGTCCTGGAGTCTCCAAATGGTAGCCACTAGCCACCTGTGGCTGCTAGAGTTTAAATTAATTAAGAGGAAAAGGGAAACTTCAGTTCATTAAATTAATGAGCCACACTTCAAGTGCTCAACAGCCAGATGTGACTGGTGGCTAATGAATTGGACAGTGTGCCAACAGGGCTTTTCTATCATCAAACGCAACACTTGACAGCACCACGGAGATCCTTGATGCCCAAATATGTTCCATGGACCCTAGCAGCAGCACCTGGGGGTCTGTTGAAAATTCACGATCTCAGTTCTCACTTCAGGTCTGCTGACTCAGAATATGAATTTAGGTGAGATCCCCAGGCGGCACCTGGGCACATTCAAGTGTGAAAAACACAAAAACCTAAGTCTGGCTTCATTCCTCAGTTACCTCTTCCAGAATGGCCACAAAGCAACCTTATAAACACAGATTGGATAAATTTTCACTTCAATGTTGATATTTCTTAAATTTCCTTCTTGTTTCCAGTTCTAACAGCATAGAATACAATTAAAATACATAGGGTACTTGACAGTTTCTGAACTCACGTCCTTCATGTCTTGCCCATGTGACTTTGGGGCAGGATCTCTTTTAAAGTAACAGATTTCCTTTAGTTAAATGGAGATAAACCATTGAGTTGTGGGAATTAAATGAGGAGATCCATATATAATCTCAAGCAATGTCTGGTGTGTATTTCCTGGCACTGATGTTGATATGTTTTAGACTCTCTGTTCCTTGATCTCTTATTTACATCAGGCGACCCCGAATGCCATCTCTCAAGCTCCAGTTCATAAAAACATGCTTGATCAGGAACTTGGGGAGGAACTTGGGGAGGTGGCTCTGTCAATAAACTGCTTTCTGTGTAAGTGTGAGAAACTGAGTTCAGATCACCAGTACCCATGTAAAATGCTGGGTGTGGTTGCGCATGTCTGCAATCCCAGGGCTGGGGAGTCAGAGACAGGCAGATATCTGGATCTTCTCTGCCAGTTAGTTTACACAGTAGCTAGCTCCAGGTTCAGGAAGATGCCCTGTCTCAAAAAAATAATGTGGAGTATAACAGATGAAATCATCTGGATTCCACATATGCATACATGTAACATGTGACCATATATATACCCCTCTTCCACACACTGGCAAAAAAAAACAAACAAAAAAAAAAACCAAAAAAAAAAGGTTACACAAAATTTTTTGGTTCAGTATTCTAGCTAAAGCTATGTATTTTCTTTCTTTTTTTTTTGTTATTTTAGTCATAGAGTGTTAGCAAAGCATGTATGATTTACACACAGCTTGATAGCTTGATTTCAAGTTTCTAGAATAAAGAGTCAACTTAGACCCTTAATATCTACCAGAAGATATAGCAAAGCACTGATGTAAAACGGTTACTGAGAAACTGTGTGTAGGTCACTAGCAGAGCACGTGCAGGTTACTGGTAGAACGCTTTCCTAGCTCGCAGGAGGCCCTGGATCTATGCCCAGCACCAACCACAATTAATGAAGTCCCTGAATAAACTTAAGTGTATTTATAGAATGCTTCTTAGACTAAATATAGACTTTACAGGTTTGGTGTGAAAGCTATAAGTTACATGGAAAATTGATACATTTCATCAACAATTAAACTAATAATGCTACAAAAATATTTAACATAGAAGGCAAAATATTCACATCTTTAATAAATGTGACTTCAAGTTAAAACAAACAAAAGAAAACAGAGAAGCCAGGTGTAGTGAATCACTCCTGTAATCTCAGTATTCAGGAGAGGAAGCAGGGGATTCCTGTGCATTTGAGGCCAGCCTACTCTACAGGGTCACATAGCAAGACCGTGTCCTTAATCACTGTGGTGATATATTAAGTATTTAATAAGATAGTCTGGAATATAAGAAGACAGAGTCATGTCTCCAGCCTTTTGTTGTTGTTGTGTTTTGTTTTTTTCAACACAGGGTTTTCTGTTTAACAGTCCTGGCTGTCCTAGAACTTGCTTTGTATTCTTATCTGGTTTCAGAGTCACAGAGATCCTCCTGCCTTTGCCTCCCAAGTGCTGGGACTAATGGTGTGAGCTACCACTGCCTGCCTATTAGATCTTGAACTCCTGGAGATTCAGATGGATCTCTGTCTCCCTAAGTGATGGGATTAAAGGCATGGGTCACCACTCCCTACCTTCATAGCTTGGCGATTTTGTCCTCCGATATTCTAGACAAATAAATATACAATTTATTCCTCAACACAAACCACCCTCAACACACAGACAGACAGACAGACAGACAGACACACACACACACACACACACACACATACACACACACTCTGAGAGTGGGGGTACTACTCAGTGAGTGGGTAAAGGAGCTTCCTGCCGACCCTGCCAATCTGTTTGATTCCTGCACCATACCCAGTCAAAGGACAGAACCGGCTCCTGAAATTAGTCCTCTGCCCTCCACACACATGCTGTGGTAGGTGCATGCCACACCCTCACAAAATAAAAATACATACATGTAAAAATAATATATAAAAAAACCCCGCCAATGAGAAAATGGAGGGAAACTGGTTTAATTCCAGAAAAAGAAAGAAATGTGACAGATTAGCAAACATTAAAAGTTATAACTAGTAATATATTAAAACTAAAAATGGTTAATGGAAGAGATTGGCAATAGTTAAAAAGAATACAATATAACGTTGACAGGAGAATTGGTGCTTATGCAAATGACAGTGGCATTAAGATGTTTTACAGAGTTCAAGGTGCATCTGCCTTCCTTCGACTGCACATGTCTTGCAACTTCCTTCAAAGAATTTCTCCTGATACAACAAGTCTGATCCAATGAGCAAGACCAGAAACATTAAAACAAGCACATTGTCATGTGCATAAAATGGACACTGTGTTTGGGGAAGGCTGAGCTATTAAAAAGTTGCCAATGAATGAAAAGATAAAGACAGTACCTAGCAAATGACTGAGGAAAGACTGGGCAAGAGAAATAGCATGGGTCGCAGGCTGCATACAAGCATGGGAAAATAGCCGAAGGGGTAACTGGAGGGAGGGAGCCCATTTTCCCCTCCAGCTTTGTGTGCCAGGATCAGACAGACAGCTGGACTCGGCAGCAAGCTACGAATGGCGTCCTAGGATTGCAATTAATGTTCACCTTCTTTGCAGGTCCTTCTGTGTTCTTTGAAGTTTTGATAGAGACAGGTAAAAACAAACCACAAAGTCTGTGCCTCTCTCCTCCCCTGTCCTTCAGAAGTTACCCACCTCAGGAAAGACGCAGGGGCAGACACATTCTCCTAACTGTTTATCATCTTACTGGAATGTACACAGAACATTCTTGAATATTCTGGAATAATTCCTTTAGTATTTTTTTTTCCTTTTTAACCCTCATTTCCTAAGCTTTTCCTTCATAACAGTCAACCTGAGAGATGCAAGAACATGGTCTAAGGGTGGGGTCATTTATGTGAACGGGAGAAGTAGATTTGATGACATCACTGTCTCCCGATCAGGCTGGCAGGCATCACCCCATCCTCAATCTCTCTTTGTGTCGCTCTCTCTCTCTCTCTGTCTCTCTCTCTTTCTCTCTCTGCTTTACAGGCACACTTATTAGTCAAGGACAACCTTCCTTGAGAGATGTGGTTTGTTCTCTTTTCAAAGGAGAGAGCAACACCTTTAATCAAAAAAAGACTTATCACACAAACTAATGAGGAAACAAAATGCTTTATCTGATTTAAAAACAGCCATGTCAGTATGATAGTCATTTAAATACGGAGAAGTCAATGAAAATTCTAAGCAGATTTTTCTGATGACTTAAGTAATTTTTGCTAGATACCTTTGGAATTTTATCTCTTCCCTTCTCACAACATAATGTAATCAAAGCAAATGTCCTATAAGCACTTGTATGGTACTGAAAGGGGGGTGTGAGTGTTTTCTCTATGCATTTTTCATGTTCCCACTTGCAGAAAATAAAAAGTAAAAAGTGTGCATCAATAGTACTAGAAAATACAGGATAGATGCTGATGACTGAATAATGAATCGGGCAATGCAAGAAGAGGAAATCTTTGAGGTTTGATTTAGAAGTTTGATATTAATATTTGCTAAAGAGTGGCAGCCATATAATATCAAACTGAAGAATACTATTCCTGGCAGTCACTCTACAAAAATGAAGTAAGATCATGTCCAGCTGACCTTCAAACCACTGCAACTATTAACACTTGTCATTTGCAACAGATACAGAACCAGTCAGCCCAGTGCTGAATCCAGTCCTGCCACAGCATCTTTCCGGCATGTACCATGCTCTAAAAAAAAAACTCTACAAACACATATGGGTAATTGATCACATTCCATTTAAGACTCACACATTTCAAGTTCATTTAAAATTCTTTAGCAGCACACTTCTGACAGTCACAAATAATTTATACAGCTAACTAGAGAGGATTCTCTTAATGGCCAGGGTATTTTCTAATTGAGTACTAGGGATTAACCCTGAATGTGGATGTTGCTGGGAAGCTGAGCTGCACCCGAGAGCATCAAAAGCACAATGTGATCTCTCCGGTGTGATGTTGCTGTGGTACTTGGCCTGACTGTCTCAGGAGAAGGAAGTAAACTTGAATAAAAAAAAAATGATGGATGGATTTCATCTTGCTTTCCTCTGATTGATGGGTAGTGACTGCTGGAGGGTTGTCTGAGCATTCTGATGAGGATAATGAGGATGTCTCCATGTTCGGAGTGAAACTGAGCTCTGAATCATTAGTGATGTCATACACGGTCTAAGGATTCAAAATAACAGTCCATAACATGCCACACGGCTGCCATTCCTGAGTCAATTATCTCCAACGTTCCTTCATGCGCTACAGTTCTGCATTTCCATTAACCACAGAGACTGAAAATGGTTACTTCACATTCCAAAGTACATAATTTATATCTGAGGAAAACGTCAAGAACTTGCAGAGACAGGCCCACTGCAAGGCCGTATAGCATTCTATACAGAGCTCTGGGATACTCATCTTCAGTGATAGAATTTCATGGGGCAGCACAAATTGCTTTGTAAACTTGGGGATGCATCACTGGCTGTTGTTCTTGGTGTATAAACCACACAGCCTGTGATTTATCTTAGTGGATACCATTTGCATTTCAATGTGGAGGGTTTTTCCTTTTTCGTAGAAGCAGATCAAAATACCATGCAGTCTTTCTGACATTTATGAAAGCCATTGCCAGCTGTATAAATGCTCAAATACATTATGAAATAGTTAAACAATGGAAAAATAGGAGCTTCCAGCATCTGGGATTTGACCAAGTGAAAAACATGAGCAATGCATTAGAAGAGGTGAAAACCTTACATATATGAATGAGCATGTAGCCATTCATTATTTTAAGAGGCTCAGTTTTCTGGAATCTTCCTCAATAGAAGATAATAGTCCTGAGTGAGAGGTTTACTTGTAGACAGCTGAGTTCACTGAAAGACGTGTAACACCATAGCTAGCAGATGAGCATGGGTAGACGGAGGTTCTTACATAGTATTGAATCCCTGAAGTCCATGAATGATTTTGCATGTATGAAATGTCATATTTATCAATATTTCATGAGTGATGCTATCACTAACAAACACACAATAACATTAATATTCAAGAATATAGTTAGCACTTAAGGAAATGAGCTATCTACCGAGTCAATTTTTCTATTTATCATATCAACTGAAATTACTTAAACATGTCCTAATTTCTAACAGGTCATCAACAATGACTTTACAAGATAATACTTCATAATATACTCTAGACCAAAATAAATAAACCAAATGAAACCGTACTACAAAACATCAACTGACAGGCAGTGTTCTCAACTCACTCTTACCTATAAAATAGGACAGGAGTATGGCCAGGAGCACCGAGACCCCTACAGCACACAGTGCTGTACATCTCCAGCTGCAGTACTTTGAAGATTTCTTGAATTTAAAAGCACTTCTTGATAGGGTGTTTCTAGGAAGTGGCCGGGTAGGCGGTGAATAAACAGAGCCAGATGCCATCGTGTAACCCGGGGTTGCCGTACTGAACAGTGGCGTCGTCCCTGTCCCTGTTTTGAATAGGAAATGCCTGCGGAAAGGGAGAATATCATTGTAAGCCATGAGTGTGTTAAGACAGGAATATGTTAAAATACAACAAATGGACACACGGGGATTGACCCTCTCCTGTGTCTCTCACGGAGTCAGTCTCTTTTCCTCCTTTCCTTTCATTTACCTCATTCATTTTGTTTTGAGATATGGTCTCAGGTAACTCAGGCTGGCTTTAAACTCACTATACAACTGAAAATGACCTTGAACTTCTGATCTTCCTGCTCTGCCTCTTGAGTGTTGGCATTGTAGGCATGTGCCACTTCACCTCTAGTTTATGAGGTATGTGACATCGAACCCAAGGCCTCACACATGCTAGGCAAGTTCTGCCAGGGGAACTACATCCCAAGCACTGGCTCATGTGGTATTTATGCTTTACATCTATTTATTTATTTGTTTGGTGTGTGTTGTATGTGTGTGTGTGTGTGTGTGTGTGTGTGTATACTTGCAGGTATGCCATGGAGCACTATGGAAGACAGCTTGTTTGAGTCAGTCCTTGTCTTTCCCTGTGTGGGCTCCAGGGATGTCATGCAGGTTGTTAGCCTTTGCAGCAGGCATCCTTGCCTGACGATCCATCTCACTGGACCTCATATAATTTTAAAAGTTAAAATTTGAGGCAATGTTTTATTGAACAGCTATATCATAAAAAGTGGCTTATGAATAGTGTTGATAGTGTATATAGCAGGTTATATGCACACAAGTAATCCCTATGACTTCAAGTAGACATCTTGAGAGACTACGGAATCGCCTAACCCTAACCCTAACCCTAACCCTTATCACACTGTCTTCTGAACAGAGAAGGATGCTGGAACATCCTTGGAAGTCATACAGTGAAAGGTGATAAGTGGCTTGCACATGATGAATGGCCTCATGAGGAATTCTTCATAATTCATATTATAAAGTTAGCCATAGTTCACAGTTGTGCTTGCATGCACATTCCAGAAGACTGTGTGCTCTGGTCCAAGCATGTGCCCATGTCCTGCGGATATTCGGCTGCCTCACTGACTTTCAAGGTATCCATGGAAGTGTTCTCATTCTAGCCTGTTCTCTGGTTGCTGAAGACACTTAAGCCGGCCAAGGGCAGCTGGTCAAGTCTCTGGGGTTGTCAACTATGTTATTTTTAGCATGTGTCAAATGTAATCATCAAGGTAAATCTCATGGGGACTGGTAGAGGGAGAAATTCACAGAATATAGTTTCAAACCAAACCTAAATAAATAAAGAGGTCACCAAAGCAGCTTGTAGATCACATAGAGACAGACTCCCTAAGTAAACTATACAACAATGGGCCTCGAAATTGCAGCTTAGAAATGTTTAAGCAGCAATTTAAGGAACAGATGACAAGAACACAGAGTAAGAAAATCGTTGGGAAAGGTGACTGATTCTAAGACTCTTAATTCTACTTTTAAATCCAGTCTTAGAGAAGTTCATACATGTATGCAATATATGTTGATCACATCAATCTCCCACCCCTATGCCCATATCCAAGTATGCAGTCCTCAACACATGACCTTCTCAGCCTCATGTTCTTAGATCCTTGTTAACAGTAAAAAGCATGCTCAAATTTAAAAATACTCTGTGTTTTGTGGCTTTTATTTTGCATGACAATACTATACATATCCAAGTCCTGGTGTCCAATGCAATCAGCAGGCTATACTATTTTTTATTCAAGAGGTTAAAAGGGTTCTTTCATTCTCTGCCTTAGTATGGTATAGTCTTTATGTAAGATGTGTTTATGGGGTTCATCATGGAGTATTTTCCATTTAAACACTCATACACTTACTATGTATTTTAAAAAGGCTAAATAAATCAATCAAACAGGTAAAGGACTTCATAGCACAGACCTGGGAAGCTAGACTGCTAATATTTAAAATCTTCTTTCCTATCCACTAGGTATGTGTCTTTAGAAGAATTCCTTGGCCTCTTGGAGGTTTTCTGTCCTAGAACTTGTGAGATTTAAATTGACTATACAGGACTCTAAAATGCTTCAAACAGCGCAAGTGGTACGTGAGTGTTGGACAGAGGAGGGAACCACCTCATGATTTTAGGTGTATTACCGCTTAGAAAAGGAAAGAAAAAGACATATTTGAGGAGTTGGCAGTCACTAGAAATGTAATAGAATGGCTGGTTTTAGTGAGTGAAATTCATGGCATGGTGGCCACGTAATAACTAACCTCATCAGTGTTTCAACCCAACGATGGAGTCAGGATGTGATGACATTATTGGCAGGTGGTGGAACTGGGAGCTGAAGCTGACTTGAAGCTAGATGTTCATCGGGCTCTCTCTCTCTCTCTCTCTCTCTCTCTCTCTCTCTCTCTCTCTCTCTCTCCTGCACCCTCTCCCTTCATCCCTTCCCATACTTCCCCTTCTCCCTTGGCTACAATAAGCTAAGAACGTTACTTCTCTTCACCCTCCCTCTGGTGACATTTCCGCGTTGTCACATGCCTAAAAGCAGGCCACGGTTGACTACAATCCTCAGGTCAAATGAACCCTTAGCTCCTTTGCTGCCTCAGACATTTTGTTGCAATAAGGAAACACTGACTGATATGAAGTGGTCTGAATCATTTCTTAATGAGGGAAAGGATTTGAACCTGAGTCCAAAACTCTGGAGACCATGACCTTAGCACTTAACACTAGACACTAGATATCTGAGTATAAGCATGAGGAGAAAATGAGTTTCCTAGGAGCTGACTTCAAATTAGATGTTTCTGTTATTTATTTATTTATTCACTTATTATGTATACAGTGTACCGAAGAGGGTACCAGATCTCGACATAGATGGTTGTGAGACACCACATGGTTGCTGGGAATCGAACTCAGGACCTCCGGAAGAGCAGTCAGTGCTCCTAACCTCTGAGCCATCTCTCCAGCCCGATGTTCTGTTTCTATTTGCAAATCTTAGACACCAGTAAGCACTGTGACTGGTGGTTCCAGCAAGAAACTCTTTCATATATTAAGTTTAAAAGGCCATGAAATTATTTCTTTAGATAAAAATATAAATTTGGCATATTACTAAAAAACAAAAATGTAGAATCCAGGGTTGTATAATAGTGAAACAATACATGTCTAAAAAGACACAAAAGCTCCAGGTTCAAGCCACATTACCGATCAATATTAGTGGAACTGAAAACCTATTTCCTCCAGAGTTTCTAGTTTATTAAATACATACTTTTTGCTTTGTCTAATGCAAGAGAAAACATTCATTTTTGGAGACGGAACTTACTTTTACATCCAGAAGTGAGGTATTATCTTCTTATCTATCTAAATGACTATCCAGATTAGAAGAGACTTGGATTAGGGTCTGGGTAACATAGGGCATAATTAAATGCTCAAGTTTAGGAAGTTCTGAAAGAGGAGCACCCCAGCAGTGTCTCATATTTTAAAATAATGGGCATTCAGGGTTTTCAGATACCTTTCCAACATGTAAGGAAAGTTTTAGTAAAGGTTTAAATTGGTTTACTTTAAAACAGCATGATGGCTGACCCCTCCAGGTCATATAGACATGGTAAAACATACGTGTACAAGTTCTTAGCATAAAAGGAAAAGTCCATGTCTATGTATTGGCTATAGCAGAAAACATGTGGTTCCACATGTGGCTAGTTAGTATTGAGGTTTGGTCAGAATGCCATCTTTTGAGAGGCAATAGTACCTTTACCTTTGCAGCACAGAAAAGGAGAAACACTGTGAGTTTATGTCATCAATACAGGCCTTTAATTCCGTTTGCACTTTCCCTAAGGTTCAATACAACACTTCCTTTATGTTAAGAACTCCGCAAATATTTCATGAATATTGAAACTCGGCTACACAAAGCATGAATAATGAATTTCCATAAGGAAAACTATCTCATCAGCTAATTCTCCACCAGTCCCGTTTCTGCACGTCATTACCTCTCATCCCTCAGCTCCTGGCCATGCCATTTAGCTATGGGAATGTGCTGCCCACATATAAAAAAATCCTGCAAAAATTATTATAAAAAACCCCAACAACAACATGTTTTTCACCTGGCTTCCCATTTGAGGTGTGTAGAATAAAGACTGAATTTTCTTTACTCCTCAAACCATATTTGAGGTTGGAAAAGAAGAAGCGAGTGGTGTGAGAATGCCCCCCATTGTATTTAGTAATAAAACAGCGGTGGCTGCTTTTTACCATAGAGCACACCGGAGCAGGCTGCTTTCGCTCTGATGTCTCTAATGATGCCCTGCGTGACGCCTGCCTCCAGTTCCTCGGCTATCTGTGCCACCGTTTTTACTCTGACGATAGACTAGAGAAACACACTTGAAGACAGACTATCAGAGAGCAAGATGAGGAAAATCAATTTCAAAGCCCCAAAGACAGCTGGCGCGGAAGGTCACTGAACACTAACAGTTGCTTTGTGGCTTTGGAATCGTGACCGGGGGGGGGGGGGGGGGGGTCTATTTAACAACATCAACAACAAGGGGACAGAGACTGCAGAGCTCTGTTGCCTCATTAACTTGGAACGCTGTGCAGCCAGCGACTGCCCAAATGGCAAAGATTACTCGGTATGGAGCACAATTAAAGCTTGCTCTTTTGTCTTCAAAAATGGAAAGATCTGCTTCTTTGTTGATTCGCCTTTGGACCGACCTTTACAACTCTGTTCCCATCCTGTGTTCTACTTCGTATTTTTAATGGAGCCTGTGATGTGTCTGTGCATGGGTCATGTGACAGCTATGAAGTTACTAGGGATAAAGAGTGGATTTCCTCTTCTTTCTTGTTGTCCCCATTTCCTGTCTTCTTGGTCATTGCTTAGTAACTCTAGTCTTTGGGTCTTTCTGAGATCTTTGATCATTTCTAATTATTCTTCTTGCCTGCCTGTTCCCTTCTTCTACCCTGGGTGTGCAGGCTTTCAGAGAACCTGCAGGCTTTCCTTTACAGCTCTTTTTTTTTTTTCCCTTTCTCTTTGTCTAAGTAGTTAAGTTCATTTTCTTTCCCTCCCTGACACACGTGTTTGTGTGTGTGTGTGTGTGTGTGTGTGTGTGTGGTATGCCCATGTGTACATGTGCATGTTCCTTTGTAGGTGTTCTATCTTTTTCCTCTCCATGGGGTCACTCACTGAACCTAGAACTCACCAGCTTGTTAGACTGGGTGCCCAGTCCATACCCATCTCCCATGGTACACCACATCCTCTACCGCATGGCCTCCCAGGGCACTGCCACACCCAGCTTTTTAACCTGCATGCTGGGGATCCAAATTCACGTGTTTCTACTCTCATCCCAGGCCTAAGCTCATGCTTGTTATTTTGCTTTTCACCCCAGTCTGAGTTGTTTTGTACCAATCCTTCACTTTTGATTTCTGTCTTTCTAGTTAATAATCAGACAACTTACTACCAAGAAATTTTTTTTTTAGTGGCAATATATTTCAAGTATATTAAATGTGTCTTCCTAAAGTATATCACATAAAATATCAATGCATCAATACTTAGTTCTGAAGTACAAAACTATAAAAGTAATAATGCATACATGAGTCACTAAGAAAAATGGATTAATAGTTACATTTTGTTCAGAGGATTAATATAATCATGTTATTCCTCTAATATGATGTAAATGGATTAAGAAGTTAGTATTTTCAGGCACCCAAATGAAAAATATCTCTGGAAAATGTGTGGTGACATTACTGCAAGTCGTCTGAATCATTTCCTCACTGGGAGATTAGGAGAAAAAAATAAAAAGCCAAACAAAAAGTGTGCAACTGAAATTTTAATTAGCTTAACTACCTATGTGGTTATCTTCATGAAAACAGTTTCCTTCAATGTTTTATACTGTATTAAACCCATTTTAGATATTAACAATGGAAATAATCAGAAAAAAAGAGTGTGGCAGTTGATGGCTCCTATCCCTAAGGCACATTTGAAGGCTTTATTAATGGCACAAAGGCACCTGGAAAATATTTCTATTGTATTGCACACTATTGTATAGTTTACATCTACTGTACACTATAGGACAGACATGGGCTCTATTGGTTATTTCCTCCTCCTCCTCCTCCTCCTCCTCCTCCTCCTTCTTTCTTCTCTTGTTAGACAAAAAAGGTAATCTACATCAAATTGTTTAAATAAAATGTCTTACTGCCCTGCTCCCATTGACCTTTGTAGGAGATTCTACATGAACTTTTCAGGATATACATTGATTTCTATTTCTTCACATTAGATGCTCTGATTTCAGCAACATGCCAATGAGTCTGGCTGCATTTGGCCAGATTTGCAATCTTTTCAATGCCCAAAGTTTTCACTTAAGAGGTAGGAATAACTCAAGGCAGAGATTCCTTTTCCTTCCGGCAAAACATAACTCTCTGGATTTAAGAGGCTTATTAAAGGTCTCACAAGATTTCCTGGACATCAAACGCCTTTCCCAAAATGACATTTTCAGATCTAAAGCAAATGAATCCCATACTTGTGGATTAAATTTACCTGGAAATGCATGGAAGCTAAAATTAGTTCCTGAGTTCAAAACAGTTTAACTCACACAGTGTCAAAACAATAGCTTGGCTTCTTGGGTTTCATTCTTATGATTCTTTTTAAAAATACATCAAAATATATATCATTTCATTGTTACTGTGTTATTTTCACTTTGCCCAATATCTCTCATTTAATTGTTTGTGTTCTTAAAGACTTTCTTAAGTACTGTAGGAAGGATATCAGACATAAATAGTATGTCAGCAGTACTTGAAATGAATTATGCCTGAGAGATGTTGTGAACTATGACCTAAGCATTCTGAACACTTAAAACCTGTTCCCCAGTCTTTAAAGTTTTCACTATCAAGTTCCAAGTTTTATATTACTAATGCAACTGAATTATCTGTCAGGTGTACATTTAATGTATTCATAATTGATTAAAAGCTGAAAAAAATAGGGCCTAAATAATGATGCAAAGAAATAATAAATTCTTAAAGATAATAAAAAGAAACTCAAGAAAGTAATCTCATATAAAATACTATCCATTTTGTGTGTGTGTGTGTGTGTGTGTGTGTGTGTGTGTGTGTGCAGGCATGTGTGAACATACATTTGTGTGCAATCATGCATTGGCAGAGGTCAACATTGGTATTGTGCCTCCGAAGTCATCAACCTTGTGTTTTGAGATGGGCCATGAGAGGCTGGCCCAACTTTCTCAGCCTCTCCAACATGAGGATCATATGCAGGCAATGCTCCACTCAGTTTTCCCCTGGAATGTCAAGCACTGAACACAGTTCCTCACTTATGTGTGCCAAGCACAGTACTCACTCATTAGCTCCTGAAAATGATTCGTTGTTATTTCAAGCCCTTTGCTTTTCTTGGTTTTAAGCAACTTTTTCTCTATACATAACTAGAGATGCCCCATACAATTACTTACAATGACTTAACAATAGACTGGGAAATAAATCTGTCACGAAGTTTCTGGTCCTGAAACCGTGTGAAATTCCTGATTTTGTGAATTGAAGGGCCATTTGCACAAATGGTCCAAGAGCCCACACCTGCCTGCCACTGCAAAGGCATGTCACAGCTGTCTGTCCTTGACACAAAGAAAACAGAGACAGACTGTTGAATCACAAGTATGAGCAGAGCTTGTGGGCTTCTGTAGTAGGGATTATGCCACCAAGATGAGCAATGTGGACCAGCAGAGCACTCCATGAATTCATCTGGTGCTTTTCAAACTTAGCATGTACAGCAATGTCCTTATGGGCTTGTTAAAGCATAACTGATGTGGGTGATGTTGACTCAGGGACAATACTGTAGAAACCACTACAGTAAGGCATGATTGTATTAGTTTATTAGCTTAAATTTACCACTGACATTCCTGTCAAGACTGTACAACATGAGCAAATCGATTCAGAAGATTCTAGCTTAGAATATCACTTCCCATAGCGTACCCTAAGTAGATAACTTAGAATAAAGAAAATTTGCTTAATTCAAGGCTCAATCCTTCAGACCTGGACAAGCTTAAATATCTTATTGTTTAATGTCATTATATTTCCAGGGTTTTTTCCTTTGTTTTTTTTAACTTTCAAAATCTTCAATTTTTTTTTATTATACCATTGGGTTCCTCTTTCAAGCACTATACCTTAATTATTAATTATTTTTACTGTCATTGCTACTTTTAAGCATCTACCATGTTGATGGGCCTAACTTTAGCACCTATTGGGGCACTTGCATGCATTCTGTTTTCTAGTCTTCTTATCTAGTACTGTGTTTCCATATAGTTCTAAAACCTCCACCAGGGGTGCTTCTTATTTCCCTAGAACCTCCATTAGGTGGAATCTCCATTCTTCTTAGATTTAACCCTTAGATTTCTGAACCATGGATAAGTACATGTAACAAATCACTTCAGATGAATAAATTTCCCATGATGCTTTGCTATGCTAAATGAGAAGATAATATAATTTCTGTTTATTAAACTTTTTTGTTTGGGATATCCTTAATTTGTTTTTCTCTTAAAAAGTTTGTCAATTTATAGCTGGTACTAAAATTTATTTTTTTCCCTACTAGCAGAGGCTTTTCTGGCAAGTTCGATTACAAATATTTTAAATCCTCCGTGGATGCACACATACAGGTAAACCCAGTGCTCTTGTTTCCTTTATAATCTGCTTTCTGAGAAACAGGGAACAGAAATAATTTTCTTCCACAGCTCTGCCTTTTCCTAGTTTTTTTCCTTCTTTGAAACCTGTGAGGACAAAGACCTGGCAGCCAAGGCCATCTTCCCAGGGCTGGCCACCAAGGCAGCACTACCACACCCTGGCAAAGGTCACAGCAGGGGTCCCTTCTGATCTACAAAACAACACACTAAAAAAAAAAAATCTGTCACTCAAGTTCAGAGGGAACAGAATGCCAGCATAATTGAAAAGGGAAACCCACGGTGAATTCTTACTATTACTGTTCAAGTCTTTTCTTTGATCCTTTAGAATTTGTCTTAAAACATGCTTTCCAGGGTGTAAGCAGGAGACGCCACAGAGTGCTTAACCACTAAGGGGAGAGTTAAAAGTCTACAGAATACTAGTCTAAGACCGAGTTCCTGGAACAGCAGTGTAGGGGAGGCGGCATTTGATACAAGTTCTAACTAAAAGTATGAATTAGCAAATGGGACCTCAGAACTGCAAGACCAGTCTCCAGGCTCAACAGTTCAGAAATAACAAAGCACTCTCAGTGCGTTGTTAGGAAATGATAGCCTTCAGATTGTTGTTTGCTTTTTTTTTTCCTTCTTTATTTATTTTGTATTTATCAAGAAAAACAGTAAAATGAATTTAAAATGCTGATAAGTTAACAATAACTATGAAGAAGATAAAAAATCATAAGTATGACTTATCAAGGCAGATTGTTGTTTGTATCTTGACCATTTACTACATTAATTTTTAAAATAGATGATTCTAGAAAGAAATGCAGGTTTTTGCATGATTAGGAGCTGTAAATATTCTAAGAATTGGCTTGTTTAAAATAGATTATTTTGGTGCTCATATAAGAATAATATTGAGATAAATTTAATTATAAAACTTATTGTTAATAATATGCTATACAACTATAAAATAGAAATATTTACATTCTAAATTGTGTCTTAATATTATAGAAAGTTAATTTTGTTACAAACTTTAAATAAAAATATTTTAGACAAGAAAATTAAACATCTCCCAAGGAAGTAGTCAATATAAGGATGTAAATTCTATATTTTGATATTAAAAGAAAAGAACAAATATATGAGGATTCTAGCTGTGACATGGTATGTTAGTGGTACAGATAAACAACCCTTTCATGCTGAGAGCATGTTGGGATCTCAAATCTATTTCACTTCTGAATTGATGTACTATTATCTCTGGACAGCTTTCACACTAGGAGGTGATCCCAGGAAGAAAAATGTCTAAAATGAAAAGCTTATAAACAAGATAATTTCATTACTGCTACCTGAATTAATATGAGTTATTAGCAGTTGTAGCAAAGATGGTTTAAGATAAATGCTCTTGATATTTTAGATAAAAATGTTAGCAGCTGCTACCACATTAATATGTAGTCATACTGAATATGAACATAAATTGCTGATCATGACATCATAGTGTGTGGACCAACCTCTGAAACCAGGAGGGATAATTTTAGAGCATGTGCAGGTGAGAGGTAAAAATACTGGGAAATGTTTTGTCACCTTGAACATTTCTTACACTCCTAGGTACACAGAGCTACCTAAAATTATATTTAAATATAATCAGAGCTGTATAAAATGTATGGGGCTAAATACAGGAAAGGAGGCTGTATCTATAATCATAGGACTTGGGAGGTTGAGGCCAAAGTGTAGTTGTAAACTAGCCTTGGCTACATGATGAAACCCTGCCTCAAAAAACCCTTAACTAAATAAAAGAAAGCTATCCTAGGAAGCATTTTCATTATGATTTATTATATGTAGATATGCTGTAATGAAGAGTGATGGTATTACAAATTTTATTTGAGAGTAGTGAAGTTATTTTTTATAATAAGGTTACAACAGATTAACAGAATTTGTTTCACATTTTAGTTATTTTAATAGTATAGGCCTGATATCAAGCATATGGATCTATATTAGAGATATTTTTATGTTTTAACATGTCAGTTATACCTACTAATGACAATTATCATGTGCTGAATGTGTTAAAATGAAAATAGAAAAGACTATCTTCAAGTCTATTATGTGCTGTTTGGATGGGACTTCACCTACCATTAATTCATTTAATAATTGACTGTCATGTATGCTTAAAATTGACCGGAGGAGTTCTTCCCTTGCACTTGAAATGAAAGTTCAGGGCAGAAGAGAGAAGAGCTTCAGTTATAAAAGTGAGGCTTTTGAATAATAAGAACAATTCGGGTTTGCAAGGTATGTTGACAGCATCTTAGTATAAACCAATCTGATACACAGACACACACACACACACACACACACACACACACACACACACACACACACACAGACAGAGAGAGAGCAAAATACACCAGGAAACAGATGGTTCAAAGAGTGGGTCTGTGGAAGCAAGGCTTTTTTCACACCTTGCTGGCATCTAAGCTTCAGGAAATGGGTCCGATTTAAACTTCACAAAATCCCCACTATGTGAGTTATATAATCTACTGAATTCAGATAAAAAAAAAAACTGGGGCAAAAATGAGAGTGCTTGGTCCCCAAAGTATGTTAAGGACTGAGACATCTTCATAACTCTGGACTTATTTTAGGCTTAATTTTCAAGTTTGTATTGATTTGTTAATTTTACAGTTTGTCATATGTCCACCTTGCATATTGACCACTATGTACTAATATCCCCATTGACCACTATGTACTAATACCCCCCCTAAGTCATCCTCTCTCCCCCTTCAGTTATTTGGGTAGGAAGGCCCTAGTCTCTAAAGGCCATCATGAGAGGAGGTTAAGAGTATAGAATGGGCCACAAGATCCTCACTTTTTAGTATCTGTGATTTCTGAGAGCTTCATTTAGCACATGATTTTTCAAAACCTTTTGGGGCACATTGTAGTGTGAGTCTTGGAAATTAATTTTAGCCATATGCAGGGCAGTCACTTACCTATGGCAAATTACCTAGCACCAGAAACCTTCAAAATGAGATAAATCTACATATGGGATAAAGATCCACATTTTCTGACCTTATCATGTTGATAAGCATTGCCATCAACATACCACCAAACACACACACACACACACACACACACACACACACACACACACACACACACACACACACACTTTGATTGCTTTGGATGCACTAGGATCTTAATCTTAATCTGTAAACTTGACTGGCTCAGAACTTGCAATGTAAAATACTCTGCTTTTAGATTCAGAGATCCCTCCAGTCTAACAAGTGTTGAGATTAAAGGTATGTGGCACCATACTTGGTAAAGGTATATTTTTGCAAACTAAGTGTCTATCTGCTCAGGAATACTTAGACAGCACAGCATCTATCAAGAGGCTCTTAGACAGGCCTCCTAGCACAGGCCTGCAACGCCAACAATTTCAGAGGCTAGAGCAGAAAGACCACACATTCAAGACTTTCTTGGGGTACAGAGTGAGTTCAAAGTCAGCATGGGCAATTTGGGGAATCTCTTTCCAAAAATAAGAACACTAAAGCTCACTCAGGTGTGGTGATATATTGTGTATTTAATAAAATCAGTCTGGAATATCAGAGAGAGAGAAAACAGACCACAGTCCATTCTCAGCCAGCCAACCTTTCAGACCTAACAGGGTAAATGCAATCTTCATAGGTCTTCAGCCTGACAGATTGCTTCTACAGAATCCTCAATTTCTGCCTTCTCCTGCTCTATATATCTTCCCCATCCAGCCATTTTACTGCCTGGTTCAATTCTGTATCATAATCCTAGAGCTAGAATTAAACTCCTAGGTGTGAACTATCACTGCTTGGCTCTTAGGCCTTGAACTCATAGAAATCCAGAAAGATCTTTATCTCCTGAGTGATGGGATTAAAGGCATGGGTCGTGACTCTCTGACTTTCATGACTTGACTGTGGGTGATTTTGTCTTCTGATATTCCAGTAAATATACAATATATCACATTTAGGATGCAGCTCAGTGGGAGAAGCACATACCTGCCAGGCCCGGGGTTTTGTACCTTGCATCAAACTACTCTCTCCCCACCAAAAAACCCCTTTTAACTTAGAATAGTGTAACTGCTTCAACTGGAAATATTCCTACCAGTACATGACTCTGTTACCAAAACATGGATTGACTTTTTACTATAATAATTTCCAAAACTGCTCAGAAACTCCCAAAAACACAGTGGGTTTCAAGATAAGGTGAAACAAAAAAGGATTTAAGGGATTAATTTCAAAAAATAATCTATAGGATTAATCTCAATTTGGAAATTTGTTCTGGAATATGACTCATCTTTTCAAAAGCAGTCACAAAGTTGGGAAAAAGGCTCAGCCAGTAAAGTGCTTGCTCTGTAATCCTGGGGAATCCCACCACCCTCACAAAAAGGTGTGGTAGCATGTACCTGTAGTACCAGTGCTGAGGAGGTGAAGACAGGGTGCGTCCCGGGTTCACTGACAAGCTAGTTTTGCCAAGTTACTGGGCTCCAGATTGAGTAGGAGGCCCAGTCTTGTCTAAAAACATCAAGACTGGACAGAGGAAGACATCTACATTGACCTCTGGCCTTCACATGTACCAGATGGCACATGTGCACACATACCCATACATACCCATGCATATGTAACATACAAACAAAGAACAGTCACAATTTCTCTAGGTCTTCCATAAAAAAAACTGAATCTTTCCCACAGTGTCTCACTGTCAAAACTTAATAATAACAACAACAATAATAAAAGATGCCTTTAATGAATGCAAAATTCAGGCTTTATTTTCTGATCTACTATGACGACACATCTCAGGCAATGTCTTCCTCATATAACTGTTGCCTTTCTGTAAAACAAAGCCCATGCTTGAAAGTTTGTACATCTAAGAAGTCACTCCAGTTCAGATGAGGAGGAATTAATGGTCACTGTCTAATTGTTCACAAAAAATTGTCAGCATGATCTTTTTGGGTAGTGGTTATGACTTTATTGGTTCTTTTTTCTCTTGGTAGTGGCTGTTTGCCCTTGAAAATATTAAATTAGTTGTTTTAAACATATAGGAAAAGAAAGGATTTAAAGGAAGTAGCTAATGTTATGAACATTGCATGGGCTATTTCAATAAAACTTTATTAACACCTTTGTGAAGCATTATCAATCCTATTGAACAAAAAGTGAGATACAAACCACATGAGTATTAAGGCAAAGGTTATGCAGGTCATCATATTTTGAGATTTAAATAAGATCTGTCTCAAAGCCAAAGCTTTGCCCCATATGCCATGACCAGCAAGTGGCAATAATACATTGCTCAGGATATAATTGGAAAATGATGGTTTCGAGAAGAAGCATTTTAAGTGGTCTTATACGAGGTGAGATGATACAAAATCATGAAAAGGGTCACGGCAGAATCAGAAAGCTTATCACATGGAATTTATTAAGCTTAGTTGGTTAACTGCATTCTAAGAATTTCATCCTATGGACCAAGAAGAAAGGGTTCTCAGAAAGCAGACTTTTTGTCAGTCTGAAAGTAGAGAAGAAAGATACATTTCGGCATCAGCAAACCACAAATGTGCAGGACAGACATGCAGTTATCTATGGCAGGGTAATAACTGATTGATAATGAAACCAGAGGATAAAATTCTGGTAAAAACACAGTTGTAAAATTGTAGAAACATTAACTATAAGAAAACTTAAAAGAAATCACCAGGTAGCAACAGTAAGCAGAGATAAATTACTCATATAAGCAAAATACCAAAATGCACACATGCATGCAAGCTTCATGCAAAGGACAGAGGTGTAATGTCATGGACCATGTGGAGAGGGAAAGGCTGAGAAAAGGAGAACCTCCCATGGCTGCTGCTAAGAAAGAAGTGTTTGATGGACAGGTCATATTTGGAAGAGGATGACAGCTAAGTCACAGTCATTAACTGCGACCACAGAAAAGGCTTCAATGACCTTTTCATAGAAGTCACTAGTTTGCAGAGCAGTGTGTTGGGAGAAATTAAGAATTTGTTTTCCTAGGCATCATGAAGACTAGTTACTAGATATGAATATTTTGTACAAATTACTGGTTATCTAGGATCAAATATTATATCTGAGGATAAAATATTATAACATGGAAATCATGATTTTAAAAATAAATGGAACCTATAGTAAATGGGTAGTGTACATGCTCTTAACATTGCAATTTGTTCCTAACAATAACTCCAGTTAATAAAAACAACCCGACCTGCTACATGGGGGTAGCATATTCCTTTAGTCCTAGTACTCAGAGGCAAGGACCAGGCAGATCTCTGTGAGTTCGAGGCCAGCCTGCTCTATAGAGGTAGTTCAAGCATAGCCAAGAATACATAGAGAAACTCTGTCTCAAATAAAAATAACAAATAAATACATAAAAAATAAAAAAATAACATTATCACCTGGTTGTATAGTAGTTTCACCAGGTAAAAAACACATCAAAAGCCTTACATATCTTAAATAAAAAACTAAGTTCTAATCTCTAAATGATGTGGTGACAGCTCAGCCTTTATTATTTCACTTCAAATATTTAATATTTTAGTTAATTAAATGGTTCAGGCACTGAATAGTTGTCTTTCATTATTATTGGAAGTTTTTTTTTTTTTTTTTAGAACAAAATTAAGACACTTGGGGTTCCTGCCTCAAACAAACCCACATATTTCTTTCAAAGTGATGAGAAGAGAAAAGCCAAGAGATTTTATTCAGCTGGAATTAATCATAGTTTAATTTTATGCTTGGCCTACCTCACACATAAAGTTAGGCATAAATATCCCAGGTATGACAGATGCATTTCTTATCTTCTGGGAAAACAAAACAGCTACTTAGTTACATATTACTTTTGTTCAACTGTTAACCAATTAGGCGCCCTTCTCCTAGGCCCCTGCTAGCATCATCTGTTCATCACTTAAAAAAAAATATGTGCTAGCAGCTTGATTTGCATTACTTCCTGAATACAATGCTATTTTGAGTAGATATTATTATATTACAAATTGCCCTCAGCTTTCAAAAATTTGAAGACGATTTAAATCATGAGCCAGGTCTGGCACAGGTCCATAGTTCTAGCTATGGGGGCGGCCTAGGCATGAAGAACATTTGAGTCTAGGATTTTAAGATATACTGGGTAACTCAGTAAGATCTCCTTTCAATAAAAACAAACAAACAAACAACAAAAATTAAAATGCAGGCAAGGAGCAGAGAGAATAGGGAATATCAAAGTGCTGGGATTAATCAAAATGAAGAACGTGTGAAAAAGCCATTTGGAAACCTGGTATCTTATAGGCAAATTAAAAACAATACATTTTTCAAAACTTTTATTTATTTGCCTTGGTGTTTGCCTGGAACTGGGAACTGGAACTACAGACAGTTGTGAGCTGCCATGTGGGTGCTGGGAATTGAACCCCAGTCCTCTGAAAGAGCAGTCAGTGCTCTTAACAGCTCAGCCATCTCTCTAGCCCCTAAAAACAATAAATTTAAATAAAAAAGTTTGAAGTCAACCATGCAACCAAGTCAAATATACAGCATTATAATAGGTTAGTAATAATATTACACTAAACAAATGACTTTGCTTTCACTTACCTTTGTAACCACCTGTGAATTTTTGGCTGACACTTTCTTAAAATGGATATTTTAAGTGTAAAAATGGTTTGAGAGATTCCAATTATTATACTAGAAACACACAGTCATGCTTTGAGTAAATTCAGAATCAAATTTTGGCTCTATTTTATGTTTTTATGAATATGTTTGCCTTCAATATAATATTTTCTCTAGAATGATTCTATTTTAATTCTCTAATAAAGTTTCACCCAATCTACCATTCCTTTCCCTTTTCTCAGTGCTAGGCTCAGATTTTGGGGCTTTATATGCACTAGGTGAGTCCTGTACCACTGAGGTATAGCCCCAAGCCAATGTACTGTCTTCACTATCTGCTCTTTAGAAATGACAAATAAGCAAATTCACACCTGCGTTCAATCAAAGGTTATCCTCACATCTGATCTTTTATACCCATCACCCTAGGACCAAGAAACTACAGACATAAAATTATCTTCATCCTTTGGAATACAATTTTGGATGTTGGGGACAACAGATGCTTATGCTATAGCAGTGTCATTGTTTGGATGAAGTACATGGTCGATACAGAGCTAAGGCACTAAACTGGTTCACCTTTCACAGAGAAAAGGGAGTTTAAGCAGCAACTTGAATTATGCTCAAGCAGCACCCAGAAGATTCCTCTTCGTCCTATCATCTTCTTCCTGCCTTATTTTCCTTTTCTCTCAAATGCCCACACATCCATCTCCTTATAAACCCTTTAAGAAACAATTACTGCTGGAGAGGATGTGGAGCAAGGGGAACACTCCTCCATTGTTGGTGGGAGTGTAAGCTTGTTCAGCCACTTTGGAATACAATATGGAGGTTTCTCAGAAAATTGAGAATCAATCTCCCCAAGGACCCAGCAATACCACTTCTGGGTATATACCCTAAAGAGGCACATTCACACTCCAAAGGTATTAGCTCAACTATG
>PVIH01011602.1:0-68258 GCA_004025045.1 Sigmodon hispidus
TTCACAATAGGCTTTCATTAGTTTACTAAGTGGTGTATGCCTCTTAATCTTAAATTGCACCACAGAACCATCCTGCCCCGCCACCTTCAAATTAATATGATCGTTGTTCTCAGTCTTGACTCCTTCCTTGGGTTTCTCGTCGGCCATGGCGAGCGCCGGAGTCTGCTCAGCTGCCGCTTCACAAAAGAGGCACCAGGTCTGCCCCCTATCTCCTTTCTTACAGAGGTCCCTGTTTCCAGTGTTGGTGTCGCACTTGAGAAGAGACACACACACACTACCAAGGCCACACGAGGGTTTATTTAAGAGAGTTCTTAGGCGGGTACAGGAGCAGAGAAGCAGGACAGGAGGAGAGAGAGACCATAACATGGTGTCTCTTTTTAAGAGAAGGGGTGTGCATGGATTTATGCAGCCATGCCTAGAGGCATGCCTCCGTACGAGGTGGTTCCCGATGGAGCCATGACTCCAGTCCTTACAGAGTTCCTAACTAAGATGCGGTTCCCCTTCTTCACAAGTAAGGAAAGGAAACAGAAGTCAAAACAGTGAATCAGCACACAGAGGTACATATAACTGTCAGGGTCAGAGTTGGTCTCCCAAGCCACTCCTGACCTTGACCAGGAACTTTCTTGCTGCCTGGGTCTGGGGCCTTCTCATTTGTTTATGCATCAGTCTCTTTCACTTTGATTTTATACATTCTCTTCTCACTCTGAACCCACATGGAGGGATGTGCTTGACATTACCCACATCTTCTCTGGAATAGAGTTGTCAGTGGTCAGTGTCCAGAGAAGCTCTAGTCTAGCCTCAGAGGTATTATGTGCCCAGGCTGGACTTGAACTTGCTGTCTTCCTCAGTCTCCCAAGGTTGGGATTCTAGCCTGGTGAGACTAAAGCTTTGTTTTGCTGTTGTGTATCTATTGATTTATACTGTGCTTTGGCAGTTGGGATGACACTGTGGACATAATAATAAAATAAACTTAGTGTTCTACTAGTGTATATGCTGTAGTCAAAAATTAGTTTTACTCAGTATGTAACTGATTGTATTTTTCCAACAGATAAAGAGTTCGATTTGTCTGTTGCGAGGGAAGATCTATGATGCTCTCGATAACCGCACTCTGGCCACCTACAGCTACAAAGAGGCCCTAAAGCTTGATGTCTACTGCTTTGAAGCATTTGACCTTTTAACATCACACCACATGTTGACAGCACAAGAAGGTTTGGAAACGCCTGTGATGGTTTTGTTGTTATTGTTGTTGTGTGGAATGGTTAATATTGTTTAGTTTGCCTTATTTTCTTAACTATGTATAATTGAGAGCAGGGTACATAATAAGCTTTAATAAACCTACCTAACTTCCTTAATGCCTTCAAATATGAAGCATATCACAAAAACACAGTGTAGTGCAGTATCTTTTATTGAGTTTTTTGGGGTTGTGGTGTCATGAAGTCTTTTTTGAGCAGTGATTTGAGGGGATTCAGTGATTTTCATTCTAGCCACACTTTAAATCCCTGTTTCCAAGTCCCAATTTCAGAACAGTTAAATTAACAATTTCTAGAGCATTTGGGCTCTGAGAACAGTCAATTTAAAGCTGCCAGGCGACCCTGACTTACTTCAGGGACTAAGAGTCACTCTCTGGATATGTGAAGTAGGTAATCAAAAGAAGAGAAAAAACAGCTGGTGTGGTAATGAGGTTCATACCCAGACAGCAGAATGGTGGTTCTTAAACCGTTGGGCTCATTGGCAGTGTCTAAAGACTTTGGGACCTGGTAGAGTTAGGAAATTGGCCATTGGCATCTAGTAGAGACAAATGATCTCCATGACCCCCTGCTGTGCTCAGGAGAGCAGGCCTTCACTGCTGCCTGTGTTTTGTCTGGCTGAGGAAGAGAGCTACAGGGTCTCCCAGGCCAGCTCTTCCAATGTCTACATTCCCTACTGCACTTTGATTTCCTTTTCTCCTGAGGCAGTTTACACAGATTGCAGACTATAGAAGTATTTTCAGTTTGCTGTTTTCCCTGTGAATATTTTGAAGACTTTATTTTTTTTTCTTATCATTTTTAAGAAAAAGAACTTCTTGACTCACTGCCTCTTAGCAAGCTCTGTGCTGAAGAACAAGAGTTGCTACGATTTGTATTTGAAAACAAATTAAAAAAGGTAAAAACCTGAGCTGACATTTTCTTGCTGTAAATATCTTCCTTAACATTGGCCTTTTTCTTCTATTAGTTTGTATATGTGCACATGTGTGTGTGTGTGTGTGTGTATATATATATATATATGTACTCTTGCCTGCACATGCAATGGGTGTATTTAGACCCAAGCTGATGTTGGAATGTTTTCCTCAATCACTTTCCACAGTCTCTCACTGAACCTGGCTGTTTAGCTAGAGCAGCTGGCTTTGAGCCTCCAGTATTCACCTGTTGCTTGGTGCTAGTATTACAGGCCTGTGAGCACACATGGCCTTTACATGGGTGCTGGGGATTGGAACTCAGAACTTATCATTTCAGGGAGTGTGTTGTACCCAGCCTAATCTAGTTTTTAAAGAATAGTTAGATTATTTAAATATATGAAAATGCTTCCTGACTGAAAACTGTCTAAACTTCTGTGTGAAATACTTGCTGCTCTAGAACTCTGTGATGAAATTGAAAAAGAGAACTTACTAAGAAGAGAACTAATAGAACCCCAAGTTAACAGTTTTAGGGACTTGTATGCATCTCATGTAATGTCTTCATGTCATGGGTAAAACATGGATTGATTCTGCTTTTTGCTTGGTTATTGTTCATTTTATGTATAAATTTCTCTGTTTCAGTATAATAAGCCCAGTGAAACTGTCATTCCTGGCTCAGTAGATGGCTTGCAGGAAAATCTGGATGTGGTAGTGTCTTTAGCTGAGCGACATTATTATAACTGTGATTTTAAGATGTGCTACAAGCTTACTTCTGCGTAAGTATGCTCCTTGTTTTTGTGTAACACTGTGTGGTCCAGCCCATAGCTGTCTAATCATAGATGCATTTTCTGACAGTCTTACATGAGTTGTTGATAGTTTGTTAACTTTACCATTTGTAGAGTACTGACAGGTTGCTGTATTAAAAGAACAGTTTACAGACGCAAAGTTACTGATATGTAGGCTTGCTTTAGTCACTTGGGAACAATTATGTCTGTCTTCCCAAGCCATCTACTGACTAAGGAATGACAGTCTCCCTGGGCTTGTTATTCTGAAACAGAAATTTATACATAAAATGAACAATAAGAAAGGAAAAGGTAGAATCAATCCATGCTACCCAAGATGTGATAGTTTGAGAATACCATTTGGCCCATAGTTTTGTAAAAACTCACCAGTTATTACCATTGGATCTAACAGTCTTCTGACCCCAGGTGCTCTGTCTTAAATATTTCATCTAAACCATCTCCTCCACGTACCAGTTTTCCATTGTACCTCTTCAGACATCTTAGCTAAATTATATTTTATAAATTTTGTGGAGCTTTGGGGGTTTTTGTGATTTTTGTTTTTGTTTTTCAAGTTTTGAAATCACAAAAATATTAGTCAATAGATACTTGTGATCTGTTTAAAATGTATAATATGTATCCTTTTTAATTAGACTATATATTAAAATTCTGTTGATTTTTAAAGTAAATTAAAAGGCTAATGTTTATTCTTTCCAACTAAACTAGTTTTTTGCTTATTTTTATTTCATTTGTGATAGTGCAGATTGAACCTAGGACTTTTACACTTTTGACAAGTGTTCTACCCCTGAGCCCCAACTAATTATTTTGCTTCAGGGTCTTATTGAATTGCTGAGGCTGGCTTTGAACTTGTAACTCTTCTGCCTCAGCCTCTTAAGTAGCTGGTAATGTAGGTATGCAGTGTGAGGCCTCACTTCCTTTTCCTTTATAACTTAAGCATTATTCTGACCAAAGTGAAGAGTTATAAGTTACGGCATCATATGTGATGTGCAACAGCTAAGCATGATGAGTGGTGAGTGATTATACTGCCTTCCAGGAGTAATGTACCACTTTCACTTTCAGAGTAATGGAAAAAGATCCTTTCCATGCGAACTGTTTACCTGTGCACATAGGGACTCTGGTGGAGCTGAATAAAGCCAACGGTGAGCACCTCTGTCTCTCCCCCATCCTTCGATCTTGTTAGCCGAGGATGACCTCAGACTCCTGACCCTCCTATCTCTACCTCCCAAGTGCTGGGATTATAGCATGTGCCGCCAGGCTTTAATTATAAGGAAAAGAAGAGCATTCTAAACAGTTGAAAGTTTGTGTTACAAATCCTGGCTACTTGAGATTCAGTGTAGCAGAACCCCACAGCACGAGTAATACCATCATCAGAATGACTGGTCATCTCTGCTTCCTGGCAGAATAAGGTAGTTCCCATCTCCCTGCTTCCTATTTCCTTTTCTCATATAATTATTTTTGGTTCAGAGTATTTAGCTTTGTTTTTTTTTTTTTTAAGATCTATTTATTATGTATACAACGTTCAGCCTCCACTATGCCTGTGTGCCAAAAGAGGACACCAGATGTCATCATAGATGGTTGTGAGCCACCATGTGGGTGCTGGGAATTGAACTCAGGACCTCTGGAAGAACAATCAGTGCTCTTAACCTCTGAGCCATCTCTTTAGCCCATATTTAGCTTTATTAATATCAATTTTGATTTCCCCACCTTGGTTTTTGAGACAGGGTTTCTCTGTGTAACCCTTGGTGTCCTGGAACTCACTATGTAGACCAGGCTAGCCCCAACTCCCAAAAATCTACGTGCCGCTGCCTCCCCAAGTGCTGTTGTTAAAGACATGCAACACCACTGCCTGCCCCCCCTTTTCTTTAAAGTATAAAATTATCATAGAAAAACAGATAAATCAGTATTTAGGAATTGGAAGGGAGTAGGTATTTTGTCTGTGTTTTCCAAGGGTTTTTGTTTTTGTTTTATTTATTATTGAGAAACCTTTGGTTTGTTTGGGCAGTGTATTTGCCCTTAACTTTTTTGAAACTGAATAATGAGTTTTGTCCAGAGGGGAAAAAATGCAAAGAAGCTTCAACTCTAAACTCACTGAACTCTGGCCTGGGGGGGGCAGGCAGTGGTGTTGCATGTCTTTAACAACAGCACTTGGGGAGGCAGCGGCACGTAGATTTTTGGGAGTTGGGACTAGCCTGGTCTACATAGTGAGTTCCAGGACATATCTCCTGGAAGCAAAGATACAGACTTCTTGTCCCCTAGAATACTGAATCCAGAACGTATACATGCCATCATGAGATGCTAAGACATACACATTTCTAAAGAGGAAAGTTTGGATAACAGTTTGATTGTAGGTGGTGACTACGATACTCCGTCCCAGCATGAGATGCATAGGTTTCTCAGATGGGTGTTTTAGATGAACTTCTGCCTCACCAGAAGTGCTCAATGGGGATGCTTATGTGGCCAACCATTAACTCTTAATCTACTGCGACGGTCACAAAGCCAGGGCTCAGTGCTCAGTGTTGGACCTGCCTGAGGCAGAGTGTGTACCAAGTGGATTTGTAGTAGAGGAAAAGAAGGGATGAGATTGCTGTGTGAGATGCTTTTATGGTTGGGAGGCCAGAGGTGAAGTTTAAGTTATTCACATCCAATTACTTTTTTCTTTTTTTCTAAAACAGAACTTTTCTATCTTTCTCACAAACTGGTGGACTTATATCCGGGTAATCCTGTAAGTAATAGAGTTTTTTTTCTTACCTAAACTTTAAGAAAATATTTTTGCTAATATGTAGACAGTAGCTTATATTTTTTAAGTTCAGGCAAATAATATTATGTTAAAATATTGAAACAGAGTCTTCTGGTGCAGGAGACAATGGCAAGCGGCTTTAATGTCTATCCCATAGACATTTGTGCTTACATTAAAGCAATAACTTTAAATAATTTTTTCCTCTGATTATGGAAGTATGCATAGTCCTTTAGTGTGCTCCACAAATGCACAGAGTTCTGAGTTAGGTTCCATCTCTTAAGGATATAATTGTCCATGGCCTTCTGTGTGCTCATAAAAGTCACCACTGAGCATATATGATTGCTGTCATACCTCCAGTGTCAGAATAGAGAGCCAAGAGTGGAAAGTAGAATCAGGATCTTTGTCCTGTACACTGAAGCCGGCCAGCAGAGACTGAGTCTCACACAAGAATGTCTAGCTCAGCTGAAACCAGTGTAGTGGAATCCAGCTAACTAAAAATCAGAACTCAGCTAGAAAGCAAGGGAAAGCCAAAACTCAGGGGCAGGTGTGCTTAGGAGCTTGTCCTCAGTGGGGTCCACCTTGAGAAAACTGGAATATCTGTTCTTATGCAGGACATGTATGTGTGCTCTCCGAGTATCCCTAGCTCAGACTGAAATATATAAGCCGGGAGCATCTAGCCCTCTGTCTACCTTGTTAGATTCCAGTTCAAGGTTAAGTGTCTTTGGTTATGGTAAATATTGAACTTTTTAGGTATCTTGGTTTGCGGTGGGATGTTACTATCTCATGGTTGGTCATAAAAATGAGCATGCCCGAAGATATCTCAGGTATGAATTTGTTTTCTTCCTTTCCATGTAGTGAACCTTTGAGAAGGAAATTCTTGCTTATACGTTTTTATGTCTTAAGTGGTGGGTGTATTGGAAGTATTGTGAATGAGTAAATACTTCCTTAGGCTGGTTTTGTTCACATGCATTGTTTATTTGTATAATTGTTTATTAGGATACTGTGCAGAGAGATAAAGCAGTGGTACAGGCCTTGTACTTTGTAAACAAGAACAGTAAATAGAATGATGTAGTTTGGAAGGACTATTTTTCTCTACACTGTCAGCCTTAGCTTTTGCTAATGATGAAAATACAAACTCTGAATGAGCTTAGCGTATCTCAGTGTGACTGTTGAGTGAGTAGGTTCCTGAAAGTATCTGCTGTGGTTTCAGGTTATCTTTTTTTTTTTTTAAACTTTATTTATTTATTTGTTTGCCTGGAACTGGAACTACAGACAGTTGTGAGCTGCCATGTGGATGCTGGGAATCGAACCCGGGTCCTCTGGAAGAGCAGACGGTGCTCTTAACCGCTGAGCCATCGCTCCAGCCCCGGTTTCAGGTTATCTTACACCCAGGGTACCTGGCTCAGTACAGGCCCACAGGTCACAGAGTGAGCTGCTGCATCAGGAGTATTTGTAAGATGCATATGCTAATGAGTTCAGCTACATTATCTAAAAAAGCATAGGACTTCTAAAGTCTCTCAAAATGTGTATATTCCATTAACAATTGTACATGTTAGCAGGTTGTTCATTTGATGTTATTAATGTTTTTGACACCATGTATTTCAAAAACTAAAAGTTGAGGAATCAGTATATTATTTGAATATTGTTTTTGTTTCAGCAAAGCTACCACATTGGAGAAGACCTATGGGCCAGCTTGGATAGCCTATGGTCATTCCTTTGCTGTGGAGAGTGAACATGACCAAGCAATGGCTGCTTATTTCACAGCAGCCCAGCTGATGAAAGGGTATGTGCAGCAGCTTGACTGAATGCCAGGGAAGGGCTTCCGCTTGCAAAGTGAAGGAACATTGCTCTTAGGAATAAGTAATATCACCGTTTGGTTCTTGAGTTAAATAGAACTGTTAGCACTTGTCTCTTAGGTCACAGTTTTTATTTATAAAGTAACCATGGCTATGAAGGGGAAAGGAATTGATGTGATTTTCTTCCTGTCGGTGCAAAACAGAACTAGGAAATGAGGGTAAGGGAGACTTGGACACGGAAGGACCCTCCCTCCTTTACACGCTCATGAAGAGTGGGAGTGTTCATAGGAAAATTGTGAAGTCCATCTGTTAACCAAATTGCTTGCTGTGTCTTAGTTGTATAGTATTGTATATGCAGGAACCAAATGGTGTTAACTGTATATCTCTAATTTCTAACAAGTTTTGTTTTGTGTGTTCTGAATTTCTGCTGATTTTTAGGTGTGGTGTAATCACTGTGTCTTCTTGATACACTGAGTTATTGGTACAAGATGTCGTACCCACCTTCCCTCTGGTAACAGGCTGCCTGAGTCTGTCTTACCTGGTGCTGTAGTCACACCAGACTCTCCACTTGTAGTTCTGTGAGGCTGACTAGAGTTAGGGAGCCACACCCCTGTAGTCTGTGAATCAAGTATGTCTTATAAACAACATAGAGTTAAAACAGACCTGTGGTGTGTACTTCATTTTGCATGTGATGTAATTACTGGTGAGCTGGGACTTGCTCAGCCTGAGTTCCTTTTCTGCCCATGTGTCTGTTTCTGTTTCCGTCACTGCTTTCTTTCGTGTTCAATATTTCACTGCGTGTATCTTAGTTCTTTTGAATTTTGTTGTTTGCTTACAGTCACTTTCTTAGTGTTATCTTGTGGATAAGCAACATCTCTTTTTAAATTTATTTTATGTGCATGTTGTGAGCTGCCATGTGGGCACTAGGACCCGAACCCAGGTCCTCTGGAAGAGCAGCCAGTGCTCCCAACCGCTGAGACTTCTCTCCAGCTCCTCTAAGCAGCATCTTAAAGCCGTTGTTTCAATGAGATGTCACTTTAGCTCTGCTCCTATCTCCTTTGTACTGTCATTGTTCTTGTGGTAATATCTCCTATAGATCCAGTGCCACAGTTTAGAGTTTTCTGACTTGTCTCTTAGTCACATTGGAAAACAGAAGCAAAAGTACAGTGCATTGCTTTATATTTACCATTGTAGTTACCTGTGTTATTTTTTATTGTAAATATAAGTTACTGTCTGTTCTTTTAGTAACACTTAAGACTAGTTTCTCCAGTAGACTTACTAGTGATGGGTTCTCTCTGTTACACCTTGTTCTCATGGCTTCTACCTACTTAAATGTTTATAAACCCTTTTAACAGGGGTTTTGTTTTAATGTCATTTGTTGTGCTTTTCAATTCCAAAATTACTATTTGGTTCTCTATTACCATTTCCATTTGGAGGACTAAGTTAAAAGCAATTAATTTCTCTTGCAGAGACCCAGGTTCAGTTTCCAATACCCACATAGCAGCTCACAGCTGCCTGTAACTCCAGTTTGGGGGAATCTGATGTCTGCTTTTGGCCTTCATAGGTTCGCACACATACATACCTTCAGTCACAGACACATATAAAATTAACTAGTTTTTTTAATTGATGTTCTTGATGGGGCATTATTCTTATACTTTTCATTAATTTTGTAACAATTTTATAAACATAATTTAACTCTTTAAATATTGGGCTAGCTTATTTAAAGTATTGTCTTCTAAGTCCAGCAGACCATCTTCTATTAGGCTGGTTTCTGCTGGTTTCTACTTTCTTTGCCTGTTTGAACTGTGCAGTTAGGGAGGAGCTAGACTTCTCTACCTTCTTAAGACAGGGGGTTAGAGAGAAGCAAACAACAGGACTCAGCGCTGACAGATTTCTGTTCAGTTACGAAGGTTTGTGTATTGAGTATGTGAAACTTTTAAATATTTTCAGGTGTCACCTGCCAATGCTGTATATTGGACTAGAATATGGTTTGACCAATAACTCTAAACTGGCTGAACGATTCTTTGGCCAAGCTCTGAGCATTGCCCCGGAAGACCCCTTTGTCATCCATGAGGTTGGAGTGGTTGCCTTTCAGAATGGAGAGTAAGTGCCGGAGGGCTTTAGTGCTTGTGTTGGCTCTTTGTGGGTGGGGCCGGGCTCCCTGAGACTTCTCTGACCAGACTTGTCTTCAGTTTAAGAGGCAGGGATGAATTCAAAAGGAGGAATGCTCTTCTTGGAGTCCCTTAAACACTAACCTGTGTTCTGGCCCTTCTCTCATGAGCTGCCACAGGTTCCGGTACCCACCATGTGGCCTGCAGGCCCATGGAAATGTAAGCCTAGAGACTCATGTTGTATTCCAAAGTTTATGTTATGGGTCTGTGAGAATAAGAGCACTTCCTGCCTTTGCAGAGGACCAGGGTTTGGTTCCAAACACCACACAGTGACTTAAACCATTTCTAACTCCAAATCCAGGGGATCCAGTGCCCTCTTCTGACCTCTGCAGGCACCAGGCACACACATGGTGCACTTACATACATCCAGGCAAAACACTCAGACACCTAAAATAAATAAATCTTTAAAAATTCAGTTAGGATTTGCAAGTATTATGAAAAGGGTTTATAACTTTAAAAAAAAGTATTCTTACTTTATGTGTATAAATGCTTTGCTTCCATGTTTGTGTGTCACCTATGTGCCTGGTGTCTACAGAGGCCAGAGGGTATAAGATGATTGAGTGAGAACCGTCCTGTGGGTCCTGGGAATTGACCTGGATCCTCTACAATAGAAACGAGTGCTCTTTACCACTGAGCCTATTCTGCACTCCCAGTTTTAGATAATTCCGTAATGTAGCTCCTAGTCAGAATGCTAGCACTTTTTCTGTGAATTAGCCTACAAAATTCACTTGGTCCCCAAAACCAATGCTCAAGGTGACTTTAATCGTAACACATGGGATGTGAAAAGCCCAAGTCCCCTGAAACTTTATTCCTGGCTAATCTGGTACCAAACTGTGCTCAGTTTTTATCTTTTTTTCCAGTATTATGTTTAGTATTATTGTTTTTCACAGTGTTTGTACTTTTTGTCTGTAACTTTACTATCTAAAATAATTCTTTTTTTTTTTTTTAATTTTATTTATTTATTTGCCTTGGTGTTTGCCTGGAACTGGAACTACAGACAGTTGTTAGCTGCCATGTGGGTGCTGGGAATCGAACCCAGGTCCTCTGGAAGAGCAGACGGTGCTCTTAACCGCTGAGCCATCTCTCCAGCCCCCCTAAAATAATTCTTAATCATACTGCTGCCTCTTGGTGAAACCTAAGTCGCCATCCTGTGCCTCCAGGGGATTGTGCAGTAGCTGAACATTAGCTGAGTGATTGTGCTCTTGACTTAGGTCCAGTTAGTGAACAGAAAGTACATGTTAAGTTAGGTTAGTCACTGGTAGTTTATGAACTATTGTGGCCAGACATTTATAGGAGTCTAACTACCACTAATCATGGGCATTGATTATCTCTCTTAAGTCTTAAACCTCTGTGATATTAATGTCATATGATTAACTATTTGTCTAGCTCAGGTTTTTTTCCTTTCTTATTTCTTTTACATTAAAAATTTTTTTTTTAAGTTATCATAGAGAGTGATGGGTTTCATTATGACATTTTTGTGTATACATGTCATTATACTTTATTTTTATTTATGGTGTAATCAGAATCGATTATTTTTAGCAGTTTCCATGTTACTTTTAGTACTACTACAGAGATTCAGATTTTCCTCAGTGTTTGTCCTTGAAAATTTTAGATAACTGTTAACCTCCCTTCCTCTATTTTAGGTGGAAAACAGCAGAAAAGTGGTTTCTTGATGCTTTGGAAAAAATTAAAGCAATTGGAAATGAGGTATTGTATACAATACCTGCCACATACAGACATCGAGCACAGTTCCTGATGGACATGGGAAATGCAGAGTCTTTCTCCTACAAGAGAGTAACCTAATATTGACATCCCAAGTCACTTGACGATGTTATGCTTATCGGTTGACTTTTATGCCACAGGAAATGTGAGCTCAGTTCTGATTAAAGAGCAGTTATAAGGTGTGATGTGAGGCAGAAATCAAAATACATAAAATGGGTTGTGTTTTTTGGTTTTTCAAATTTTTGATGGCTGGTAGAAATATTAGTCATTTATTCAACATTGTTTCTCTTGAGCTTCAGAGAGCCTCTATTTTGGTTAGTAAAAAATGAAATTTGGCAGCAGACCACCTGTATAGAACTAGATGTCATTCAGATTCAGACCTTTCATTGTCCTCATGAATTAATGCTAAATGACTTTACCCTCAAATGGCAAGGCTGTATACACACTGGTATTCATAAGTAGTAATTTAAATATAAGCATGCATAGCTAGAGATTTGCATGTGGCTGGCTGCTCTTTTGATTTCTAGTTTCTTTAGCTGGTCTTTCCAGTCTTACTCTGTTCTGAGTTCCACACTCTGATTTTACTTTGTACATTTGTACATATGGGCTCCCTTCCTTTGTGATTGTCTCTCTCTGACAGACATAGGAACAGTCTGCCTATTAAGCTCTGCTTGCTTTGCTCTCTTACTGCTTACCATTTGAACTTACAAACATATGTCTGTGTGTTCCACATGTATGTATGTAAAGCATGTTTCTTCCTCAACTGAGTCATGGGTAGTTCTGAATAATACTAGTGTTTTTCTTAAAGTAGAATTGCCACTCAGGACATCCCATCTTTGAGATAATTAAATATCTCAGTGGTCCAGCAGCAGCAGCATCACCTGTGTCGATTACAAATGCAATCCTAAGATCTGTTAATAAAAACTACAGTTTTCGCAACACTGAGTAGAGTCTCATGCATAGGAATGTTTGAGAAGCACATTCCTGATCCACTGCTAAAAACAGTTTTTATTCATAAGTAGTTTGCAATCTTACAGAAACGTAAGTATGAGAACATACTACAGTTGAAATATAAGCATGCTAATCAAAAACTATAGGGAAGGAAAATTCTGTTTTACTTCCGTCAAAAACTACAGCAGAGGTGAAGCTAAAGAGAGACACTGCTGCCTAAAACTCTCAGGAGCTTTTGTTTGCATGGGCTGAGCTGTTAAATCTAGTCCTCCAGCACTGGAAAAGATGACTCAAGCTTCTTATTTATTTGCTTAACAAGTGTTTAATAAGTCCCAGTCATGAGCAAGGAGCTAAGTGTCAGGTACAGTAAGAGCTGTTTCCGGATTTCCTGCCCTTAGATCCACTGGAAAATACAAGTAGGTAATTTGTAGCAATGATGCAGTATTGTCAAGGATGTGAAGATACCACATGCAAGGGTTGTTCACCCAAATGGGACAGTGGCAAGGGAGGATTTAGGGTATGTCACACGCCCATCCTTCATAAGCAGACATTAAGGTAGAGAGAAATAAGGAGCAAGGTATTTGAGAGGCAGGAATGGCATGTGCAAACATCTAACTGCTTCATCTTGTTTTGGATTTGACATTTCAGAGGATATCAAGAAATGAGACAGGAAGGTTAGGTGGGTTATTAAAGGCCTTGAAAATGGTGTTAGAGAGTTGGCAAATTATCCTTGGAAAGGAAAAATGAGAAGTTTCAAATGAAGACAGCATAGCTAAGTTTGTAGGCTAGATGCGCAGGCTGGCCTTCTGATACGGGAAGCCAAGGTGTACAGAGCTGAGTTGTGTCTGCCAAGCAAACTGAACAAGCTCAGGGGAGTCTCAGCAAGGCCAGGATGTCTTGTTCCACCAAGTGGCTGCTTTGACATGTGGATGAGCTAGAATGACTAGGGAAAGGTAAATTGATGTGGCACACTGAATTGAAAGTGCTGTAACATTTCTAAGTAGAAATATTTAGTAGGCAGGTGGCTTTAAAGGTCCAGTGTTTCAAATTGAAATCTAGGCTGAAAGTACACAATTAAAATTTGTTTGGCATGGATTGACCCTGTTAATTCCAGTGAGGTACTTAGGAAGTCTCAGCTGATAGTGAGGGGAATTGGATGAACCTTAGTCCTGCTCTGCAGTGGAGGAGGCGCTTACCAGGAAAGAGCCCAGCTTGCAACTTGCAAGATGTGAAATGACTCAGTACAAACGAATCAGGCTGAACAGTGACGTGGAGCTTGATGTTGCTGTTTTAGGTAACAGTTGACAAATGGGAGCCTTTGTTGAACAACTTGGGGCATGTCTGCAGAAAACTTAAGTAAGTGAAGTAGAGCATTTTTGGTTATATTCTTTGTGACTAAACGTTTATTTATTTTGAATAGCCTTTCTGTATTTTTATTTCATGATATCCTCCAGTCCCTGGTCTTGGCTGATCAAATACAACAAGTACCATCGTCCCCTTCTGTCCTACTTCAGTTGCTATACTTTTATTTTAGAAACCTGGAGAAGTATAGCCATCTTTTCTTTTCTTCCCTTACATTAAAAAAACAAAAACAAAAAAAAAAAAAACTTCAGTATTTAAAATTAATTTGGGAGTACCTGGATACTGGAGTCTAATTAAGATCATACCTATGTTCTGGCTTTGCTTCTCCATAAGTTGCATGATGTAATAAACAGGGAACAGTTGAAAATGGGTTCTCTGCCTGGAGATGTACTTTCGTTGATAGAGTGCTCGCCTAACATTTGAGAAGCCCTGGTTTGCTTCCAGCACTGCATAAAACCAGGCATGGGGACACATGTCTGTAATCCTAGTATTCATTAGGTAGAGGCAGGCAGATCAAAAACTCAGGGTCCTCAAGGCTACATTATGAGTTGGGAGCCAGTCTAGAATACCTGAGACCATGGGGGGCGCTGTTTTGTTTGAAACAAACCAAGTCTTGGGAACTCTAGATTATTCAGAAGTTAGCAAGTTTGCTAGATATGACAAAACATACCTAAACACAGGTAATCTTCAGGATTTGGATGTGAGGCAAGATTGCTGTAAGTTTAAGGGTCAGTCTGGGCTATAGTATAAAACTATCTCAAAAAACAAAGAAATGAAAATGTTTTTTAAAAGCTTGAGTAGAGAATACCCTTAAATATCTTTATGTAATACAAGATAGTCTTATAACTTAAAAATAACTGAATTACATTGGTAGATGTTGGGTGTGGGGGCAGGAGGAAGTTCTTTTGGGGAATTTATTTTTGAGTCTTAACTATCCATTGAAGCTCTAATACTTCTTAGACTTTAACTGAGTGAAACCTTTTCACAATTTTTTAAAAGGATTTATTTATTATGTATACAGTATACAGAAGAGGTTACCAGATGTCATTATAGATGGTTGTGAGCTAACATGTGGTTGCTGGGAATTGAACTCAGGACCTCTGGAAGAACAGTCAGTGCTCTTAACCTCTGAGCCATCTCTCCAGCCCCCTTACAAAAAATTTTTACAGAGCAAATATTCCAAGAACTTTGGAGAATGCTATTCCAAGTAATTTGTATGTTAAAATGTAGTAGTTTGACTGTAATTGCCCCCATAAACTCATGGAGTGGCACTATTAGGAGGTGTAGCTTTGTTGGAGTAGATAAGGCCTTGTTGGAGGAAGTGTGTCACTGAGGAGGCGGGCCTTGTCTCATATGCTCAAACCACACCCAGTTTCTCAGACCACTTCCTGTTGCTTTCTGGAACTCACAGCTCCTTCTGTATGTAGCACCATGCTGGCCTGCGTGCCAGCACCATGATACTTCAACTTCTGAAACTGTAGGCCAGCCCCAATTAAAGGCTTTCCTTTATAAGAGTTGCCATGGTCATGTCTCTTCACAGCAATAGAAACTCTTTTGGTTGCTGTTTAATTGCCCTGGATATAGAAGGATTATATATCAGAAAAAATTGGTGTGTGGTGAAGGTCAGTCTGGGAGTTAAAGACTTTCTGGTAGGTGTCCCCTCAGATCAAACAGAGGACAGCTGCTTTATGCAGCTAAGGGACATGCCAGGATATAGATAGATAGATAGATAGATAGATAGATAGATAGATAGATAGATAGATAGACAGACAGACAGACAGACAGACAGACAGACAGACAGACAGACAGACAGATAGATAGATAGATAGATAGATAAGCATCCTGTTTTGTTTTTGAAACACTAAGTAACCTTGGCTGGCCTGGAACTCTCTACCCCAAACTTAAGAGATCTGCCTGCTTCTGCTACTTGAGTCCTAGGATTAAAGGTGTCTGCCACCATGTACCACAGGAATTTGTATTTTTAAGATGTTGAAATCCATAAGCTGTATCTGAAGAAAGCCTGTGAATTCACAAAGACAAATAGGATTTTTTTAATTAGCATTTTTATTGTACCTAGTAATTCTTGGTTTTCCCTCCCTCTCTTCCCTGTGTCTTCTTTCAACAGGAAATACGCTGAGGCACTGGATTACCACAGGCAGGCACTGGTGCTAATCCCTCAGAACGCATCCACCTATTCTGCTATTGGATACATCCACAGTCTGATGGGGAACTTTGAAAACGCTGTGGACTATTTCCACACAGTATGTCTTTAGCTTACATCTTATTCTAGTATGGTTAACATGTGCTCCTTGTTTTGAAAAGACCTTTTCTAGGCAACATTTTACTTATTTATAGGTTTAAACTTCTTTAGTAACCCTGTGTTTATTCTCTAAAAAGACAGTATGCATACTGTATAGTATTCATCAAATTAGAAGTAAATCTGAGGCTGGTCCTGCATGTGCACTGAGGTATCTGTCATTCAGTCCCATCTGGATTTTGACCAGGAAAGAAGAACAGAAATTCCCTTCTACCTGAGAGCCTTTGGGAACTCCCTGTCTTTTAGAACTAGCATCATTAGCTCCATGGTCCCTGTGCAGGTGAACAAAACAGTGCACATATTTATCACAACAAAGAATCTTTTCTTACTTCACATGCCTTACTTCATGAAAGATCTTGAGCTTAAGGTAGGTCTTTTGGAGGTCTCTCTAGGGAGTGATAAATAGAGCTTTCATAAATAAGCACAGTGACCACAAAGGAAAAATCTGCAACTAAACCTTATCATAATCTCATATCATTTTTGTGCTCTTCTGTACCTAGATGCCATTTTTTATTGGCACTCTAGTATATATTAAAGTAAGAGTGTGTGTGTGTGTGTGTGTGTGTGTGTGTGTGTGTGTATAAATGGTTTCAGTCTTCAGCCCAGGCAGCTTCTGTCACTTTCTTTCTTACCTGGTGTCCTGGCGGCAGCACATGTGGCTATTCCTGAGTCTGGGTTTTACTGCTTTGCAACTCTTACAAAACACTCTCAGATTGTTGGTTTGTCAATCAGAGGTCTTAGACAACCACAGAACTCCTAGATTACAGCTTTCTAATGTGTTGGGGGTAGACTTTAGGGACAAGAATAAAATAGTGTGGTGAGCATCCCTGACCCTCACGTGCTGTTAGCAATTATTAGTTCATGCCCAGTCTTGTAGCAAGGGACTTATCAGTACCTGGTTGACCCTATCCTGGACCCATAGAATGCTTCGTGAAAGTATTTTCTAACAGAAGGAAAGGGATAACATTTTTAATAGCCATACTTGGTCTCTTTTGGCAGGCTCTTGGTCTTAGGAGAGATGACACGTTTTCTGTTACAATGCTGGGTCATTGCATTGAAATGTACATTGGTGATTCTGAAGCTTATATTGGTAAGATTAAATCATTTTCCTTGCAGTGTAATATACTCTGTTTGGTCTCTTGAAATCTCATCTAGTATTTGGAATTTAAGAAACTTATTTGTCAAAATAGTACAATATGAGTTAGTGACTCATTTTAAGTTGAGTCCTTGCTGTACATAGAACATTTATGAAACATGGTTGTACAGAGAGTCAGTCTTACTGCACAGAGGAAATCACAGAGATGTTTCTCTACAGCCGGTGAATGACTTTGTCCTCCTTGTTTTGTGATACAGAACACAACATAATAAGCTATATTTTAATGGAACATTAAGATGCCTTTCATTTACTTAATGATTTATAACACTTTGAAATACTTTTATAATGATAAGCAGTAGGATAATTTTAAATACACTGCTATACTTGGCACTTCTTTAGAAATAAATATTGTGAGGTCAGAAGAGTACATTGAGGTTGCTGATCTGGACGTAGGGGTAGATAAACCAGAGAGAAGGAGAAATGATAAACTGAGCTTTGATGAGATGAAGAACTAACTAAACACCATTACAACAATGGAAGGCATGCCACTAACTGCTGGAAATGACTCTCAACACAGCATCTCAGAAAATTCTTGTTCAGAATAAAGCGAAAATACTGCAAGAAAAAAATGTGTAAAGATGTTTAAAGTGGTAGCATGTGCCTGAAATCTTACCACTTGGAATGCTGTAGGAGGAGGATCATAGGATACAGGTCAGCTTGAGCTATGTATGCAGTCTCCAACTCCACTCCCAAATTGGGGGGTGTATGGCGGGGTGTCTGTCCTGCCCATGAAAAGGACAAACACTGGAACAGTGGCATGTAGTTAGGAAATAGGGGAGGAAAAAAAAAAAAAGCATGTATTTAGGAAACACATTGAAGGCATTTAGCAACATCTCTTACCTGGAAATGGAGCTGCTATTGGTATCAAAGGCCACCAAGCACTTTCCAAGCACCTGATGCTCTTAGCCACTGAGCCATCTCAACAGAAACAACTGACATTTCTGTGGGTTTGATTATGGTAGAGACAGAAAAGAATAAAATCTGAAAACTAGCCGGTATGTTTCCATGGTTACCAGTTAAGTACTGCTGAGTAACAGGCTACTCACACTCAGTGGTTTAATCAGCAGCAATGAGGGGATGAGTTTTGTGGGTCACTTGAGTGCCCTTCTCCTGGGCTCTCTGGTTTGTTTATGTGGACAGCAGATGTCTGACTGAGTCTGTGATAAGCTCACCAGTGGGTGGAGGACCTCAGGCCAAGTCCTGAGATTTTCATCCAAGGCTACTAAATAGTATAGGTGCTCTCCAAGATCTAGGCAAGGAATAAAACTTTAAGACCTTGAAAGGTGCACATCACATTCATCATATTCTGTTCATCAAAACAAGTCACATAATTAAACTCAGTCACTGTTGGAGGAAGGCTTGTCTTAGGTCAAGGATGCTGAGCTATATACATTTACATACACACACACACACTCTGAAGACCTAAGGTAAAAAGCTTACCAACAGTAGTAGGCATCCCTTGTGACTTTGGGGACATCTGAGGTCCAGCTTCTATGTCAGACTTCTTGTTACTGTGTCAAAATTACTTGATAGAAACAACTTGGAAAAGTTTTATTTTGATGAACAGTTTCAGGAGCTCTAGTCTAAGGCGTGAGGAAGCAGGAGATGACTTCATGACAGTCAGCCAGGAAGGCTTTTTCCTTTTCTCCTGTCTGGGCTTAGAGGCATTACCACCCACGTTCATGGAGGTCCTCCCCTTCCCACTCAAGTGTGTTTTACAAATAACCGAAGTATTTCTCAGCACATTCAAGTCCAAGTTATAATGTACTACTTACTGTTTTTATTTTTGGGTGTTTATGTCATCCTCTGCCAAAGTACCTAGTCTTCTTAAAAGCTGTTAGTATGAAATGTGTAATGTTTTCAGTTATGTCAGAAATCACTAAACCTAAACCATCTGACTATATATTTAACATAATATGTAAATATATATTTGTTTATATAGACTTTGATATAGCTTGAACATATACGTCAGTTTCTGTGAGCAGTAGCTTAGTGATTGTACCCACCACGGTTTCAGTAGTATAGCTACTCCATCTTTGGAAACAGTTGGCCGTGGAGCCAGGAAGGAACCATGATGGCATGTCCTGAAAACCTTCCTCAGCGTCGCTTTTGAGAGTGGTGGAAGAACCAAGGAAAGAAGAAAGGGGGTTTTGAAATACAGTAGGCCGCCTTAAGTGGCATTGGCAGTGGCATAGAATGTCACCTTTTCTAATTACGGTGTTTCTTTTTAGGAGCAGACATTAAAGACAAATTAAAGTGCTATGACTTTGATGTGCACACCATGAAGACACTAAAAAACATAATTTCACCTCCGTGGGATTTCAGGGACTTTGAAGCAGAAAAACCAAGCACAGAGGAAGCAGGGCTTGCACCTCTGGAAAACTCCAATAAAACTCCAGATTCCAGACCTTCCCTGGAAGAAACTTTTGAAATTGAAATGAATGAAAGTGATATGATGTTAGAGACATCTATGTCAGACCACAGCACATAACTAGAGACTTTGGTCCAGGACACACCCCTACACCTCCACCCCCACATACACCCCTGTGGCACGCTTGTGTAGGTCAGTATTCCTTGCATCCTTGCTATTTTAAGACGTTCCCACTTCCTAATGTGAATCCAGACTACATCTCTATGTTGAGGACCAGTGGCCTGAATTAAAAGAGATGGGATAGCACACCTGGCTGCAGATGTTTCCTGATCTGAACCCACAAAGTAGTTATACAGAGTAGAATAAAGATGCCAAACTGTTCATTGTGTTTCTTTTTCAATAAATTTGAGCTTTGAAATAGTTTTTGAGATGTTTTCAAGCTAGAGTGTATCAGTTGCCTTTCTGTTGCTATGATAAAATCCCACAATCAAGGCAACTCACTGAAGAAAGTATTTCTCCTAGTTTCAGAAGGCTGGGTTTTATAGTACTGGAGAAGCATGGCAGCAGGCAGGCATGGTAGCTAGCTGGACCAGGAAGCTATTTACATCCCAACCACGAGCATCTGGAAGTGGAGTGAGGATACTTTCAAACCCTGCCTCAGTGACAACATCTGGGGACCAAGTATTCAAATGCCTGAAGTATAGGGAACATTTTCATTCAGTACCGCAGAGCATGTTCCTTACCTGGTATGTCCCATTGCTAACATCTTTATTAACATGGGACATGTGTCTTGGCAAAGATGATCAATATGTTTCTCTGAACTCTAGATTTCCCCAAGATTCTCTTCCTGTTTCAGCACCCTGGAGACAGAGGCAGGTGCCCCTGAGTTTGGGGCCAGCATGGTCAATTTAGTGAGTTCCAGAATAGCCTGTATTATATTAGTGACACCCTATCCTTAAATAAAAAGTGGGTTGATGAAATGGCTTAAGTAGATAAAGGCACTACTACCAAGACCCTGAGTCCATTCCCTGGAGCTCACATGGTGAGAGGAACTGCCTCCTGAGATGCTCTGACCTCCATGTTCTCCAAAGTGTGAGCACATAGATACAATCAATCAGTCTATACTAGCTCTCTGGTAGCTTTGATTTTTGTCTAGCTTGTCTGATACTGAGATCCACCTCCTAACTGCTGTTGTGTTTACAAGAACTTTTTTTTTTCTTCAACTTCTTTGTGGCTATCTAAAGTACATCTATGCTAGACAATGTGTCATGGCCTAGGTAAAGCTCAATGACAGCAAAATCCCTTAAAATGATCATATTTGCTCTTGTACGTGAGTGCTGTGTGCATGTACACATGCGTGCCTATATGGCAAGTGCATTTCATTGTATGAAAACAGGAACATATGTGCCACTGTGAATATGGAGTTCAGAAGAGAGAGGAATGTCAGTCCTACCTTCCACCTTATTAGAAACAGCATCTCTTTTCCTGCTGCTACACCATGCTACCTGACCCACCAGCTTCCTGAGGTTCTATTTCACGTCTTCCCATAGGAGCACTGGGATAGCAGATGGTTTTGTCCTGAATGCCCCCAAAATATATTTTGATCACAGTTTTCCCATGGCTTTCTTAGTTTGCTTATTTGTACAACCCAGGTCCACCTGCCCACACTTGGCTGAACCCTCCCTCATCAGTCATTAATAAGAGACTGCTCCATAGCTAATCTAATGGAATTCCTCAGTCAAGGTTCCCTTTTTCCATGTAACCCTAGTTTGTGTCACGTTCTCGAAACCTACCCAATGCAGCTGACCCCTTAACAACTTAACACACAAGTCAGCATTAAATCACAACCTTTCCTTGTTTAATTCCCCAAGATGTTAATAATACTACAATAAAAAAAAAATACAGTACAGCAGTCCCAGTTTTTAAAACTTGTTAAAAGTTCAGTGCTGCCGAAGGCCATGTCTGGGACCGAGGCCCTAGAGTGGCCAGGGTCTGTTTTGACATATGGCTTCTCTTGCCACCAAGGGTCATGTGGATCCCCAGGAACAGGCCCTGAATCCTAGGCTCCCTTGGAACCATGAAATACTGGCAATTGCTCATGCTCATGCTTTTATAGGGTGCAGATGTTTGAAGGCCTGTAAACTTGTGAGTCTTTTTCCTATTTAAGACATCCATTTCAAGAGTGGCACTAACAATCAATACAGGACATCACTGTGAAGCCTGGAAACACTTAAAAGTAAATCTCTACATTTCTGAAATTTTCTCATTCTCTCAAGAGAATTTACAGCCAGCGGTGAATAAGAAAAATCTGGGCACATAGGAAAACTATGTTGCTTGTATGTAGAAGAAAAGTGATTTTAGGTTCGGTGCTGCCCTGGTGACTCTGTGTGGGCCATCACATCACAGGTCAGCAGCCCACAGGATACTGGAACGTGCAATTGTTTTCTATGCACAGTGTGGCAGTATTGATGTCCGGTCGTCGCTGTTGTAGGATGTTGAAGAATTTTTGGAAACGTGAACTTAGGGCCCCGCGGGCTGCCCACCCCAGACGCGGGGCAGCACTGGCGCCGCCCCTTCTCCTCGTCAGGGCCGGGGAGGGGACGCTGGACACCGAATGCCAAGGGAGGGGCTGCCTAGTCCTCGCGAGGCTTCGTTCTCGCGAAGGCGGCGGCGGCGGGCAGCCGGTGGGGATGCGCTCGGAAGAGGGGGCCGGAGGCCTGGGCGCAGCCCTTCCTGCGCGGGGTCCAAACTGGAGGGAGAAACTGTCGGCCCCGGAGGTCCAGTTCCGCCGCCAGTCGCCGCGGAGAGAGTCCACGGTGGTCCCAGCCCCATCCTTTAATGACAGCGGGGCGGGCAAGCCTCGCGAGGAGAAGAGGACCGCCCTGAGCAAGGTGGGGGCGGAGCCTCGAAATCTCCCGTGGGGAGACTGGTCCGCGAGAAGACGGTGGGGGCGGGGCTTAGGGGGGTGGGGCCAGGCGATTTTCTTTGTGCAGGGTTGGAGAGCTGCGGTGTTGGAGCTGTGTGTGTTCACCGCCTGGTTGGGTGGGTGGGAGGACGGAGCGGAGAGGGCGGGGTGCAGCATCTTAATGACTGTGCTCATCCCAGGTGGTCCTCAGGCGTCTGCCCCCGGGCCTCACCAAAGAGCAGCTGGAAGAGCAGCTGCGCCCCCTGCCTGCGCACGATTACTTCGAGGTGGTAGCTGCGGACCTCAGGTGAGGGCTGCTGCAGGGCACACAGGGGATGGACTATGGAATCCTGCTCCCTTTCAGCTGGCACTGCACGCCCACGTTATGGATGGGCATGCCATTGTGTTTACTCTCTATATCCAGAGCCTTGGTCATGCACTGGTGTTTCCATGCCTTCCTCCACATAGCTCTTAATAAATTGTACGATGAGAAAAACCAGAGTGAAATCCTTATATACATGAGCCTGGGGTGTTTTTGCTAGTGAAGCACCAGTAACTGAGCCCAGAGAAGTGGAATTGGAGACCTCACAATTGCCACCCTACTCAGGTCAGCACCACCACCCAGTCACACAGGTTTTCTGCCTGTGGTGATTGGAGCAATACAGGGCTGGCCTAATCAACAGACGTCAGTACCTTTGAGAATCGTGATTTTTTAAGATGTTTACTTTCATGTTCTTTTATTTTTTATTTATGTCATACTATTTCTTTTTGAATACCTATTTTTGTAAAAAAAAAAAAAAAAAAAGTCTTCAAATAAAAATATCAGTAATTGTTTAACGGGTATCATTTGAAAACCACAGATTGTTTTCAGATGGCTGAAGTCTAAATAAACAGTAGTGACTCAGGGTACAACCCCAGCACCTCTTTATATCGTGCACTCTCCCTATGAACAAACTTCTCTGAGCTTTAATATTCTCTGTGAAATGGAATTGAAGAGTTCCTACCTGTGAAAAGAAGTGTGGCTGAGACAGGGAGAATGGTTTCATTTTTCCTAAGTATTAACATACCTGAAACTGATCTAAACAGTCAAAAAGAACCTCATAGTACAATGTCCTCATCCATGAAGGTGCCAAGATTAGTCTTGTTCTTGGTCTTGATGTACCAGGAATGACTAAAAATATCCATAGACTTTGGATGACTTTTGAAGGTTAGTGTTTGTTTGTCTTTTGAGGCAGGGTTTCTCTGTGTAGCCCTGGCTGTCTTGGAATTCACCGGGTAGACCAGGCTGGCTTGAATTCAGAAATCCATGTGACTCTGCCTTCCATGCGCTGGGATTAATGGTGTATGTCACCACCGCCTGGCTGAAGTCAAGTTTTTGAAGCTTAGTTACATACAGTAGGGACGCTTCTGAGTAATTGAAATGTCAGTTAATGGTTGGGGTTTTGTTTTGTTTTTGCTAAAGAATATCCAGACTGTTAAAATTAGCTGCGAAATGAGTGATTCTTTGGCATAAAAGGTACTTGCTGTATTAGTAAAAGATAAGTAAGGAAAAACTTAAAAACCAAGGGAGTTCTTCAGCTTTAACAACATTTTTATTGTTATCCCATATTTCAGTCTCTATCCTCATCTCTACTCAAGAGCATACATTAATTTTCGGAACCCTGATGACATTGTTCTCTTCAGAGATCGTTTTGATGGATATATCTTCATTGGCAATAAAGGTTAGGTCCTCTGTGTGTGTGTGTGTGTGTGTGTGTGTGTGTATGTATATATATATATATATATATATATAATATATATATACATCCCTGTGTATGTATATATATTCCTCTGTGTGTATACATTTCTGTGTATGTACACTTGTGTGCCTGTGTGTATGTGTACACTCCTATGTATATGTGTGTACATGTGTGCATATTCCTGTGTGTGCATATCCTTTGTGTGTGTCTACTCTCCTGCGTGTATGTACACTCCTGTGTGTGTATATACACTCCTCTGTGTGTATGTACACTTGTGTGTCTGTATGTGTGTGTACACTGTGTGTGTGTGTGTCTGTATGTGTGTACACTTCTGTGTTGTATTGTAATTATGGAGGTGAGAGAACATAGTCTGTTCTCTCCTTTATGGGTCCCGGGGATCTAGCTTAGGTCATCAGGTTTAGTAGGAAGTCCTATTACCCAGTAAGCCACCTTGTCAGCCCCAGTCCCTTCTTGTTCCGGTCTTCATTCTGCACTGGTGAAGTCAGCTCAAAGTGTTTTAACAGAGGGTTTGAGTTATAACAGCCCAGAAGTTGCATTACTGACAAGATTTAAAATGATACTGCTCAGTGGGTAATTCTGAGGCAAAGCATTCCATGTGTTGGTTAAAGCCTATTAACAGAGAATGTTTCTTTATATATTCATCTTCTTTCCCATATAACAGCAAAATCAGTTTCTGCTGCTTCCTTGTTCAACTTTATGTTTGAAATAAACCTTACATCAGTCACATAATACATGTCCTTGAAGTCTCCAAATTTTTCAGCCCTACGTCTTTTAAGCAGAGTAATTTCCTTGAGCTCATATAACAGTTCAATTGTTGAACTGACGTCCTAACTTAATTCTTTTTAAAATTTTATTTTTATTTTATGTGTACATATGTGTCCATGCTTGAGGGTGTATGTATGTGCACCATGTGTGTGCAGGTATCCTCAGAAGCCAGAAGAGGGCACCATATTTCCTGGAAGTGGAGGGATAGGTGTTTGTGAGCCACCTAACATGAGGTGCTTAGAACCAAATCCAGGGCCTGTGTAAGAACAGCAAATACTCTTAACCACTGAGCTCTCTGTCTAGCCCATAACATCTTAAAATCCAAATGATTGGTTGTAACAACAACAACAAAACCCCCAAACAATGACAACAAAAAACTGACCAGTGATACTTCATTTATAAACTATTTGGAGGCAGAGTGGAGTAGCTAGGTTTCCTCCTGTTTTGTGTGAGCTGTCTGAGGTTGTGAATGACGGGGCCGTGTGATGTAGTAAGTGACACTTCTTTGCTGTCTGCTCTTCGAAAAGCTGTACCTAGTCACCATCAGGCTTCATCTCTGTGTTTGGTAGATAATGCTTTCTAACGTGAGTATAGCCGAGTTTCCTAATGGTGTTTGGGATGTGTTCCCATAAAAGGCCTGGAGTACCCCGCAGTGGTGGAGTTCGCTCCCTTCCAGAAGATTGCCAAAAAGAAGCCGAAGAAAAAAGATGCCAAGACTGGGAGCATTGAGGATGGTGAGTCCTTTCCACAGAGGAGATCAGACATGCAGATCTAACATTGCCTGAAGCTGGAGAGGGGGATGGATTCATTCATTCATTCATTCATTCATCCATTCTGCTCTAAACGTACAGATCCAGAATATAAACAGTTCCTGGAAACATACGGTTTGGAGGAAGAAAAAGCCAGCGCTAGTCCTGAGACACTTCTGGGAGAAATAGAAGTGAAGACCAGAGAGCTCCTAGGTCTGTCTTGTTCATCTCTTTATTGAGATACTTAATAATTGAGTATCATTTAATTATCCTTTTTTCAAGATGAGGGTAAATTTCTTTTTGTTGCAGGCTTGACAGAAGCAGTATTTTCTATTTTCTGACAAAAGCGTGATAGTGTGGGGAAATATTTGTGAGCCCTTGTTGATAAACACCATGTTTTGAGGGGTCTTCATTTAAAATGATGATGCTTCCAGAGACAAGTGTGTGCTCTCTGCTGGATCAGAGAGGGGCTCTTGTCACAGTGTGGACTGTCTCTGCAGAGCAGCCATGAGTGGACTGTGGGAGCCCCTTAAGAGACAAGACGTTTTGCTCAGATATGAAGCTGCTTTGCTGCTTCGGCAGAGTAGCAAGCTTTTCAAGGAAGCTAAGCAGTCAGTCCATAAGCCCAGCTAGAGTCTAGGGTCTGCTTGAGTTCCCTTTGTGATTCCCACAAGAGTGGTGTGTTTAGAAATGTTTATCTCCTATAGTAGACCCCAGAAAATGCCTGTGCAGACATCACTCGACCTTATCTTCCACCAGGTACACTTGTCTAGTCTGAGACACATTTGGATGTTCCATTTCCAGCTGGTCTCAAGATTCAAAACCTCTTCTCAAGGGGCTGGAGAGGTGGCTCTGAGATTAAGAGCATTGGTTGCTCTCCCAGAGGGCCCAAGTTGGATTCCCAGCACCCAGATGGTGCCTTACAGCCATCTGTAGCTCAATGCCAAGGAATCGAGCACCATCTTATGGTCCCTGTGGGTACTGCACACACATTGTACACAGACATACATGCAGGCAGAATACCCATACACAAAAAATACTTTATAAAAAATAAAACAAAGCTCTTTTCTTAAAGCTTGGCACCTCTATGTGTTCTGCTCACCTGTCAAGACTTGTATAACATCTCAGGATCCCCATTTGTCTTATTAGTCTGATAGCCAAAGTATCTCTTTTAAATAAATTCATTTCTGCCAGATTTATTACATCCGTGACCCAGCACCTTAAAGTGCCATATAGCGTAGGCATGTAGGCATCTGACCATCTTTAGTCTATTTAAAGCTGAGTACCATTTGGTCTATCAGGTCAGGGTGTCAGAGGTTCTTGGTTTGAATTAGGGACCCATGTCAAGGGGATTTCTCACAACTTTCTACTACTTTCTGAATTTCACAATTCTGAAAATGTCACGCCAACTCTCAGGTGTATCCAAGGATTTTCACAGTCCCATTCAGTCTGAGATCTTAAAGACCTATAGGACCGACGCAGATGACTCCCACCTTCTCACCATGTCCTTCTGGTGACACATGTAGGCCTGTAGCATGTTGGAGCACCTGACATCTCAATTGGATATGAGGGCTGAGGAGCAGGAGAGCTGTTGTTAATGTAGAAGCTGTGGATCTGTTCTTTAGACAGCACAATAGGTGCTTTCTTTGGTCAGCAGAGCCCAATGGAATCATCTTCTAAACTTTAGTATTTGGAGTTAATGCCACATTATTCTAGTTTTATGAAGTATAAAAAGGTTGAATATCTGAAATGATAGGGACCAGAAATATTCTCTTTGGGGCCTTGGAATATTTGTATATATGTAATAAAATATTGTGGAGGTCCAAGTCTAAAGATAAAATTGTGTTTTCTGTGTATTTTAAACACAATTTTATACATTTATAATGCATCTCTGTTTGAATGACCTATCTCAAAATCACATGCAGAATTTTCCACTGCGTCATTATGTCAGTGCTCAAAACTTTGGTGGAAGTTTTTTCATTTTTGAATTAGGGTGGAATGTATTAAAGACTTTGTGTTATTGGGGCTGGAGAAGTGGCTTGGTGATTATGAGCACTTGTTGCTTCTGCGGAGGACCTGAGCAGTTCCCAGCACCCATGTGGCAGCTCACTACCTTCACTAACCAATTCCAGGGAATCTGACACCCTGCTCTGACCTCCACAAGCACCAGGCATAGACCTAGTACATAGACATACATACAGACAAAACACTTATACAGATGAAGTAAATAAACCTAAAAAAAGAAAAAAATACACTAAGAAGTAGAAAAGCAAAAAAATCTGACAGTTTGGATGGCATTAAAGTAAATAATGTTATTTATGATCTTCAGAAGCATAAAAAGATATTAACAACATTTGAGAAGTTTAAGATATCATACAATACTACTTTTTTGCCAGCTATGTGAGCAATATTTTCTGACTAGTTTAAGTAAAAGAATCATGTGTCTTTTTCTTGTCTGTTGCCTGTGCTTCTGTAAATAACCACTTACCTATAACAGTTCTAATTAAACTCACTGGGCCATAAAACAACACAATGGAAGGTAGACCATGGAAGAAAGAGGGTTAGCTGGGAAGAGAAAGGGGTCTGCAGGAGCGGGAGGGGTCAGGGTGGGTCATGGAGTGTAAATGTGATTGAAATACATCACATACATGTATGAAAAGTCATAATGATCCACTTATGATCCATAATTGATATATGCTAATAAAGAGAGTGGCATGCCTACTATATGCAAAATTATCAGCACCTCCAAATTACTTGAATTTGTAATAATAGAATAAGAATGCCCCCGGTACAGTTGCATATTCATGTAAATGTTAGAAATAATATATTCTCCTCCTAACTATTTTAATATTAAATTGGAAATAAATCTTTAAAATAAATCTCAATTTAGAAGTAATATGTAATGTATTAATATTTTTGTTTTCTAGCCAGAAGAACCACACCTCTTTTGGAATATATTAAAAATAGAAAACTAGAGAAGCAGGTAGGTGACATTTTACGTGGTGACTATCTACCCTGGGCCTGCTGTATCCATCCACAATAGTTACATATGTATTTGCTATAACTTCAGAGAATCCGGGAAGAAAAGCGTGAAGAGCGGAGGAGGAGAGAGCTAGAAAAGAAGCGTTTACGGGAAGAAGAAAAAAGGAAAAGGAGGGGAGAGGACAGATGTAAGAGGAAGGAGACGGATAGACAGAAGAGAACCGAGAAGGAAGTGAAGATTAAGGTACTGTCGAGGAACCCTTTCTTCCCTGCTAGAAGCTATGAGGCTCTGGCCTCCCGGTGTGCGGTGGATCACAGCACCCGAAGGATCCCTGCCGTAGATTATCCTGAGTAAAAACACATACCTGAGAACTACCTCCCGGCTTCTCTGTGTCTGTCTCAGCACCTCAGAACTCAGTCTCGTACCCAAGGCTCATAGACAGCACCCATAGGCTTCACCCTCATGTCCAGCCACATGATTGAAGAGTTTTCTCCTCAGTATTGGTCAGAATTGGGATCAGCCCTTCTTAGGACTGCTTTAAACTGAGCTTGCAGCCTGGATGGTTTCCATGGTTTCACCTTATTCCAAGGAAGATTTAAAATGCCTTATTGGGATTCTGAAATTGTATATATACAATATAAAATACAATATAAAGAAAGTATCAGCTATCATTAACTGTTACTTTTAATATATACGAGATTATCTATTAATTATGTCTATGGTTGTCAAAGTCTGTATGTATATACCATATAGTTCCTGGACACTGTAGAAGCCATAAGAGCACATTGGATCCCTTGGAGCTGGAGTAAGTAATGGTTGTGAGCCACCCTGTGGGTGTTAGAATCTAATCCAGGTCCTTTTCAAGAGCAACAAGTACTCTTAATCACTGAGCCATTTCTCCAGCCCCATGATCTATCTCTGTTGTTTTAAAAGTACATAATATCATACCAGTGAAGTCAGGGAGCTTGACCAAAAGTGTAAGAGCAGAAGACTAATGAGCAGGGATAATAATCTTCAGAAGCTGCTCACAAGGGCTGAAGATGTAACTCAGTCAGTAGAGTGCTTTCCTAGAATGGGCTAAGCTCTGAAGATGTAACTCAGTCAGTAGAGTGCTTGCCTAGAATGGGCTAAACTCTGGTTTTGAGTCTCAGTACTAGGTAAGCTGATATTGTGCCAGCACTGAAGAAGAGACAGAGACAGGAGCTCAACAATTCAAGACTGGCCTAGGTTAAACAGCAAGAACTTGTGTTAAAAAAAGGAGGGGGGAGCAGGAGGAGAGATGCTCCAGAGTTAGTCAGGAGTACTGGAGAGGTACTCGGCAATTAGTCAGTAGCTCTGGAGATGTGCTCAGCCATTAGGAGCACTGGAAAGATGCTCAGTGGTTAGTTATGAGCACTGGAGAGATGTTTAGCAGTTAGTCAGGAGCTCTGGAGATGTGCTCAGCCATTAGGAGCACTGGAGAGATGCTCAGTGGTTAGTTATGAGCACTGGAGAGATGTTTAGCAGTTAGTCAGAAGCACTAGAGAGATGCTCAGTGGTTAGGAGCCCTGGAGAGATGCTCAGCCATTAGGAGCACTGACTTCTTTTGCAGAGGACCTGAGTTTGGTTCCCAGCACACGCATAACAGCTCATAACCATCTGTCACTCCAGTTCCAGATGCTCTCTTCTGTCCTCCATGGCAGACACGTGGTACAAAAACAAAGCACCCATACACATAAAATAAAAATAAATCTTTATATGGGGAGAGGGACTCCCAACTCAAATGTGAAATGTGGACCTTATAACTTAGTTATAATTTAAAGTTGATCTTAGAATATTTAGAGTATAGCATTTTTGCATTTTTAGTATGCAATTAGAATTCAAAGCCTAAAACTATGTATTTAAGTCAATTAAAATATGTTCAGGATTCTTTCCATAGAAAAAGAGATGTGAACATAAAGCCTGAAAAAGGAAGAGTCAGTCTGGTGGAACCTGGAAAAACAAACCCTTTGGCTTTCTGTTCTGACAGCATGGCCATATAGTACTCCGAGATCAACTGATGAACTGATGTGTTCAAATCATCTTCAGAATATAACTCTTTAAAAAAAAAAAACATGAAAAACAAAATTCTAAAAGAACTTGTACCAATAGCCTAAGGATCAAGAGGCAGAGTTATTAAAGAGATAGGACATGTGGGCAGCAGCTCTCTGTGCTTCTCCAAGAACTCTGCGACATGCAGGACAGTGTGTCTGTCTCAAGAGCCGTGCTCCTAGTCACCAACTTAGTCTACAGTTCCCAGTACACAGCTAGTGTCTTAGACAGCCTCAGCCTGGGGACTTGGCACCAGAGAGGCCTAAGTGGGGTTAAGGGTTAAGCCTTAACCACAGCCTCCAAGAGGGACCAGAGTCATCAGTAGCCAATCTCCTTCCAGAAAACCAGTGCAGTGGTATTTCTGGGCTGTGAAACAAGGAGAATACAGGAGGGCTAGGTTAGGACGTAGTCCCCAGACTACAGCTTGCCTCAAGTGTCCTTTCTGTTGAGTATTCCTGAGTTGTACCCTTTAAAGCAGTTATATGAAAAGAGATGTTCAAAGTCATACTTTGACATGGGTAGAGACGCAGTGCACACATTTGATAATAGCTCCTGGTGCCTTCCTTACGTTGTCTGCTTCAGTATAACTGAACTAAATTAAATCTATTTATTAATTTGATGTGTGTGTGCACATGCATGGGTACACATATTGTGGCACAACTAACTAGGGACCAAGCATTCAACAAGTTAATCTACAGGAGACATTTCATGTTGAAGCTGTACCATCTGTCTGCCCCACCCTCTAATGCCTCAAAGCCATCTCATAATGTAAAATTCATTTAATCCATCTCTATGAATCTACAAATCTCCAAACGTTTAACATTTCCAACAACAACGTCCAGAAATCCAAATGCAAAATTTTGTCTAGGATTCCAAGCTAATTCTTAGCTTCAGAGAAAAGACACAACAACAACAAAAAACCCAAACAAAGGCTGGAGAGATGGCTCAGCGGTTAAGAGCACTGACTGTTCTTCCGGAGGACCTGAGTTCGATTCCCAGCATCCACATGGCAGCTAACAACTGTCTGTAATTCCAAGATCTGACACCCTTACACAGTTATATATGCAGACAAAACACCAATAAAATAAATATTAAATATAATAATAAAAATAAATATTAAAAAAATTTAAATAAAAATAAATATTAAAAAAAAAACCAACCAAGTGGCATACCTTCAAGATACAATAGTAGTGACGGCCAAAGATGGCTCCGTAGGCATACTCAACTCCCCAGACTCCTGTAAAAGAGAAGGAAAGAACTACCCCACAGGGTTGTCCTCTGGCTTCCACATCCACATTGTGACCGCCCACACGCACACATCCTATACACACACTAGTAAAATAAAATTTTAAAAAATTTCAAAGATACAGTTGTAGAGAGTAAAATTCCCATTCCAAAAGGGCAGATCTAGAGAGCCGCATGGAAAGGAGAGACAGAGGTAAGGGCACACACTAACTAACCGCTGTGCTCTGTGTCCAGCATGCGCTGTCCTGTGAGCCCCTAGGGTCTGAGCGGCCTCTCACCGGGATGGCTCTACTCTCTGTCTCTCCTCAGCATATGCTTCATATTTCTGACTTTTCCAGAGACTCCTGGAGTCCCCATTGTGGCTTAGATTTTATTCTCACATCATCCTATATTGTCATTTCAAGGGTTGTGTCCACAAGGACTCTGACCTCTTTGGTTTTTCAGGCTTTTCTTTGAAATGTAAGTGGAAGCCTCCATGACCACATGTCTCATTTTACATGTCTGTGTAAACAACCATATGGACAAAGCCACAGTCTGCTGGTAGCTCAGTTGGCAGCTAAGTACCCTTGGAACACAGCCTGAATGGCCTCCTTGTAGTTGTTGCTGTTTAGGGAGAGAAACCCAAGAAAACACTTCTCTCTATCACCCTCTGGATCCCTGGAAATTCTCTCAATGCATAATTTTTCAAATGCACTGAAACCTTTATACCTCAATCCTAGGATGGTTGGGGACAAATCAGTTCTTGGAATACCCTTAAAGTAGCTTTCCTACTGTCCCAGTACAAAGTACTTTATCTCTCTGTCTGTCTGTCTATCTATCTATTTTGGAGTTCTTTTTGAGATTAGGTTTCCCTATGTAATTTTGGCTGGCCTGGAACTCAGAGATCTCCTGCCTCTGCCTCCAGAGTACTGGAATTAAAGACATGTGCACTATGCCCAGCTATTATTCATTTTGTATGTGTGTTTGTACATGTAGAAGCCAACAGTTTGCAGGGATCTATTCTCTGCATCCACTATGTAGGTCCTGAGAGTCAAACACAAGTCACCAGGGTTGGCAGCGCTCACCTTTACTTGCTTAGCTCTTTTACCAGCTCCTGATTTGTTTATATGTTTATTTGCTTATTTGTTTGTTTGTGTTTTGGGGGTGGGGGAGAGACAATATCCCTGGCTGTCCTGGAACTCACTTTATAGAGCAGGCGGGACTTGACCTCACAGAGATCCACCTGCCTCTGCCTCTGAGTGCTGGGATCAAAGCACTGCTACACCCACTCCTTGATTGAGTTTTAAAATGCCAATCTCTTCAGAAACAGTGCCTCCCTTAGCTGAGCTTTACAATGACTTCTGGCCAGACTGCAAACTTTTCAAGTCTTTCTGCTTGTTTTTTCTTACCAATTCTCGCTGGAAACCTGGTTAAAAGAAGCCAGCAGTAACTATGCCAGTGAAAGCTATGCTGTCTTGAAATTTCCCCCATCAAGTTACTTAGTCCATTACTTTTAAACTTGGCCTCCCATAGAGTGTTGGGACTTGGACAAAATGTAAGCAGAGTCCGCCAGCGGATAATACAAATAGCTTGTGGTCTCATTCTGTTAGAGCTCGTGTGCCTGTCTGTAGGCACTCTAGTCCTCTACACTCCCACTGGGATTGCCCTGTATGGCTCCTTGTTTATTTCTTTATTACAGGGATTGCCTCTCACACTGTAGACAAGTGCCCATCACTGAGCTATGTCCCAATCTTAGGCTTTGTTATTTTATTCATTTTTATTTTTTCTTATTGAGACAGGATCTCATATTTGCCCAGTCTGGCCTTGAAATCTTTGTGTATCTGTGTTTGACATTAAATACTTTTAAAGAATTATTTATTTATCTGCTTATTTATTTGGAGGCAGGGTCTCATGTATCCCAAGCTGGCCTCAAACTCACTGTGTAGCTAAGACTGAACTGAAACCTCTCCCGCTTCTGTCTCGGCTTTCCGAGTACTGAGGGTGTTCCACCACACCCCGTTTATACACTGCTGGATCAGCCCAGGGCCTTAGGCCTGCTAGACAAGCGCCTTACCAGTTGAGCTAAGGACCAGTTGAGTCCTTAGCTACTGATTTTTGTTGGTATTTGTTTTTTAAGACAGAGCCTCAAAAGCTCAGGTTGGTCTTGACCTCACTGTGTAGCACAGGCTCCATGAACTCTGGCAATCCTCCTATCTCCGCCTCCTGGATGCTGGGATTATAGACATTAACCACCATGCTCAGCTTCAGAACTGTCCTTTGGGCCAGTGACATTCTAGAACTTTTCTACTCTGCATCTCTAAACTTTTTCAAACAAGTTCCAGTGAACCACGTGGTCAGGATTAGTCATGGCCTCGATCCCACTCTCTGGTAACATTTCTTTCTTCTTGTACCAGTGATGTTTGTGCAGCCATAGCCAAAATACCTGATAGTAACAACTGGAGACAGATTTATTTTGGTTCACAGTTTGAAAGATTTCGGTTCAGGGCTGGAGAGATGGCTCAGAGGTTAAGAGCACTGACTGTTCTTCCAGAGGTCCTGAGTTCAATTCCCAACAACCACATGGAGGCTCATAACCATCTATGATGACATCTGGTATCCTCTTCTGTATATTGTATACATAATAAATAAATAAATCTTAAAAAAAGATTAAAAAAAAAAGAAAGAAAGATTTCGGTTCTTAGGCCCTGGATCCAGTGCTTCTGTGGCGGGCCGTTGGGGTGTGCGTTTGTGTGGTAGAGGCTGATCCCTGCCATGCACACAGGGGTTAGAGAAGGAAGGCACAGGCCACGACAGGTTCCGAGGGCGTGCTTCGAGTGACTTCTTTCCAAAACAGCACCTCTAACGGGAGACCAGGGGTTTAACACATGGAGGTTTGGGGAAATTTTAATACTCAAAACTGTAACAATGACTATGAGATCAACTTGCATAGTGACTTTAATGTCGGCACAAAGACAAAACCACCTAAGGTGTTACTCAGTATTTGGCTCCGTTATCAGGGTACACGTGTGCTAACATGTAAATCAAAATTGGATTATAGTACACATTTTGTTTTATAGTGTTTTTTCCCCTTTTATTATTATTATTATTATTATTAACAAAGAAGTCACACTTTCTAACCTTGTATATCCTTATTCAATATAGTGTTCTTTTGTTAAATTGGATGCCACTGTTTTAATAGTCCTACATTTTTTCATTTTTCAACTTGTAATTATTTTCATAATTGTAAGGATTTCATTGGTAGTGTCATATGTATCGAACCCAAAACAACTAGGTAGAGGTTGTTTTTGATTTTCATTTTTGGACCAACAATTACTTTGCTATTTAAACATTTGTGCTCAATATTGGTATATACTTTTAATTATTTAACAGTTTTTTTTATGATATAGCATTGAGTAATATTTTATTAACATTACAATTTCTCAGCTTCTTAAGAAGCTGGAAACAGGAGAAGAAGCAACCACAGAGAAGCCCAAAGAAAGAAGTGACTCAGTAGGTACTGGAAATGAAAAGCCGGAAGCCCGGCCAGTGGAAAGCCTGTTGGAGACATCCGGGGAGAGGTGAGCTTGGTCTTGTTTCCATGGCTACCTCCTGCCCCGAGTATGGAGTCAGTGTCAGTCCAATTGGGCCCTCTTCACACCGCCCTTGGACTCTGAGAGTTCTGACCGAATATGCATGTTTGTTTCTGTTGACCCTGCCAGGCGTTTAGTAAACCCTGAGTCTCAAATCGCTCTTCCAATCAGGGACGTTTCCTGTATCTTCCTCGGCTGTCACTTCTTGAGCATCTTCTTTTCCTCCAAAGACTTCCTTCCTCCCAAGACTTCCTTCCTCCCTGGACTTCTGTCTTCACATCTGCCCTCCTCGTCTTCCTTTCTGTGTGATTTATGTCTAGTCATTGTTCTCCTTTGTGTTTTGAGATTTCCCACATATTATTCCAGCTCCCCTACAGATGATCTGTGATTAAATTTCAGTTACCTACAACCACAAATTTCAGAGTCTGGCCAGTTTTGGGATTTTTTGTTTGTTTGTTTGTTTGTTTTTCTTTTGTTTTGTGCTGGAGCAAGAGCCCTTAAGTATTGCAATTCCTCTCCCCAGTTCTGCCTTCTGTTGGTCTTGCCTCTTTATGTTTCCCTGCTCAGGACATGGTTTTGTCGCAAGAGCTCAGCCATGAAGCTGGCAGGCACCCCTGCCCTGAGTACCACATCTGCCACACACACCCAAGCCTGCCCGACCGAGGGTTTGCATCACTTGGTGGATTGTCAGCTTTGTAGTCTCTAGACTTTGGCTGTGTTGTAGTACTTTGTTGTCATTGTTTATGGTACAGTAGTGCCTGTTTGCTGTCCTGTGGTCCTCGCTTGTCACATGCCTGCCATGTGGACAAACCACAGAGGGAATATGGTGGTGGCTTGTATCCATGGTTCAAGGAAACAAAGACTCTGAGAACCAAGAAACCAAAATAACTATGTATTCCTTCCCTATTCATTGATGTCTGTAAATTAGGCCATCTGGCAGTATTAACTTGAGTTTATCAGCTGTGCTGAGAGCAGGGTAAAATTGTCAGGGCTGCATTGCATACACATGTGTGGGAACCTAGGAATGGCCCTCAGTTAGTTAAGCTGTAAAATGGGGATCTTACAGAGTTAGGGACGATGGACCTCAGCATTACATCATTGTATACTTGTTTTTCAGATACAGTAACAGATATTATCTGTCCATCTTTTCTGTGTTCTTTGTTAGATGCTTGCTGTGAGCCCATTGCTGCTAAACTCAGCACTGTAGTAATGGGCTCAGTCCTCTACACCCCTGTAGTAATGGGCTTAGTTCTTCTACAGCCCATGCAGAGTCTACAAGGGAGACCTACAGTTAGTTACTAATCATTTGTATCGACTCACAGGTTACAGGATGGCAGTGATAAAGAGCAGAGGGACAAAAGATTTCGAGAGAAAGAACCTGAAACTCCAAGATGTCACCCAGATGGTTGCAGAAAGCACAACACTCACTCTGAGTTTGCCAAGTTTTCCAGAAGGAATGAAGACGAATCAAAGTGGGGGAAAGGCTTCCCCCAGGACAGAGGGAAGAAAGGAGGCCAGGATGGCAGCATCTCTGTGGACAAGGCAGAGAGAATGAGCAAGGAACAGAAGGAGTATGACAGCCTGGGGCTGAGAAAGGACCGCCTGGGAAACAAGGCTCTCTGATCCGCCGGGCCCGGCTTCCCTGGCGGCCTGTGCCAAGGATACGCAGTGTACCTTGAAGTCCCATAACTACTTTCCTCAAATAGACAGTAGACTAGAAAAATCTGCCCGGTGTGCAGCGGTCCAGGGTGGCACTCAGTCTGTGTCAGCTCGTGCGCCCACCTGAGCTGACTTCGAAAGTCCGAGTCCAGTTACAGAGTACTCTTGCTCACCTGGGCTACACTGAACTTGGAACTAAATTCAGAATAAAACATACTACCATCTTTTTAAAGAATCAAGTTTTATTTACCAGGAAAAATGCTTAGCATAAAGCATTCACTTGAAATTAATATTGTAAAATGTAGCCTTAAAATCGTAAGGGAAACAGCATCTTGTAGAGCTTTCTTGGATGTTGTAGACCAATAAATCGTCCCATAGCTAGTGAGGCAATTCTGCCTGAGTGTGAATACTCAGTGGGGTTCCTTAGAGTCCAGTGAAGAGATAGTTTTGCAGAAGTGTGAAGTCCACTTCTGTTTGGTTATATTTTCCCAGAGACCCATTTAGGTTGTCACTACCACGGGGTCCATGTTTCAGCTGCTCTTCCCTGGAAAGCCAGTGTTTGGGAACCAAGAGCTGAGGGGAAAGAATTAGTTTAAGAAAGGACTGACATGCTAGAAGATAAGGGGGCACCACTCCCAAAAGCCCATCTTAGGGAACTCAGGTCCTGAGGGCTTTGATGGCAAGGAAGCAGGGGATAGTGAGGTGGTGGGCAGAAGGCTGCTACTGAGTGGGGTCTTTGCTAAGCAATGTGTCTTGATGTTTTGTCCTGTGGCCAGGGCATCTCAATAAAACTCAGTTTCCCAGGGCTAGTACCTCCAGTCTCTGTAGGCAGGCACTTCGCCGTAGGTTAAACCTCACATCAGTTTTCCACGCTTTGTGTTAGTCACATACAGAATGGAAGACTAGCAATGAGCCTTCCTTCCGTGTTCTGAAATTCTCAGAAGGTAACCAGTGTTCTCGTTCTTGAAATATTTCTAAAGGAGGATTAATTAGATGTTAACGTTTAGAATCAGGAGGTCTAGCACAAGCTACTTCTTATGCCAAACAAGGTTATTAAGAAATACAGCATCCCTTTCTGCGCTCCCTGTGGCCTAGTGAGCAGGTATGGCCTAGACATGCAGAACGACGCCGGCGAGTTCGTGGACCTGTACGTGCCGCAGAAATGTTCTGCGAGCAATCGCATCATTGGTGCCAAGGACCACACATCCATCCAGATGAATGTGGCTAACGTTGACAAGGTCACAGGCCGGTTTAATGGCCACTTTGAAACCTATGCTATCTGTGGGGCCATTCGCAGGATGGGCGAATCAGATGATTCTATTCTCCGATTGGCTATTGATGGAGTTGTCTCAAAGAACTTCTGATCAGAAGAGGTTGGGGGATATCTGTCATAAATAAAAATGAGAAAGTTAAAAAAAAAAAAAAGAAATACAGCATCTTATATACTATTAGTAGGGAGAAAATGGGCCACATTCAACAAAAAGTTAAATCAGTGTTGGCAAAGAACACAGGTTGTCGAAGACACAGCTGCCTTAGGACCACAGCCTGTGGGGGTGAGGTGGGGCAGGGGGAAGCTAGGCTCCCAGGAACTAAAACTTTAACTCCTTTGAGGTCCTGAGCCTTGGATTAGTCTGGCTCCCAACAATCCAGGTGCTGAGTAGACCTATACATGGTAAGCAGGTTGAAATCAGTATTTTAAACAGCCACCAAACACATTGCAACTGTGGTCACAAGTATTTTATTTTATTATTTTTTTTTAAAAAAAAACTTTATTTATTTATTTATTTGCCTTGGTGTTTGCCTGGAACTGGAACTACAGACAGTTGTTAGCTGCCATGTGGGCGCTGGGAATCGAACCCTGGTCCTCTGAAAGAGCAGACGGTGCTCTTAACCGCTGAGCCATCTCTCCAGCCCCCACAAGTATTTTATTGATGATTCTACCAAACACAACAATAGTGAAGAAAATTGTGTTGTTCACAATTTAAACATACAAACAAGCTGAAGAGGAGGAAACATATCCAACCCAATTCTATGAGGTTAGCATTACTCTGATTCCAAATTGAGACAAGTATATTATAAAAAACAAAACCAAAAACAAATTACAGGTCAATATCTACTATTATTAGGAGATGGACATTGATGTAGAATTTCTCAGTGAAATGCTCACATATCTAATTCAGCAGCACATTAGATGATTATGTACCACAACGAAGTGGGACTTGTTTCCGGAAAGCAAAGATGGTTCAATATATAAAAATCAGTCACTACAATGTATCATATTGTTAGAATGAACAAAAAAAGCCACTTGATTGTTTTAATTGATCTACAAAGACAATAAAATTTAATTTTCACAAGAAATACACTAAAAACAAATAAAAAACAACCCTAGGAAGAGAATCAAACTACTTCAGGCCTAAGATCAACTTACAAAAAGTCCATTACATTCAATGGTGAAAGATTGTCAGTTTCTAACATAAGTGACAATGCCAAGAGTCTTGCTTTTTTTTTAAAAAGAAAAATATTTATTATGCATGCAGTATACAGAAGAGGGTACCAGATGTCATCATAGATGGTTGTGAGCCACCATGTGGTTTCTGGGAATTGAACTGAGGACCTCTGGAAGAACGGTCAGTGCTCTTCACCTCTGAGCCATCTCTCCAGCCCTAAGTCTTGCTTTTTTAAATATCTATTTAACATAGAAAATTTTAGCTTATACAATTAGGCCAGTGTGATGGTTAATCTTGGTTTTCAACTTGACACACCTGGAAAGAGAGCTTCAGTTAAGGAACTTTCTGCATCAGATTGTTTCATGAGCTTCTTTGGGAAGTGTTTTATTGATGGCTTACTGATGTGGGGAGAAACCCTTCCCCTGTGGGCTGCTCCATACCTGGGTATGTGGGCCTGAGTTGTATAAAGAAGGTAGTAGAGCAATCCAGGGAAAACAAGATAGGAATTTCCCGATGGTCTCTGTTTACTCAAGGTTCCTGATTCCAAGTTCCTGCCTTAAGTTCTGTTCTTGGCTTATCTTATAAATCCGTCTTTCCCTAACTGTTTTTTTTTTTTTTTTTTTTTTTTTTTTTTTTTTGGTTAGTGTCTTATCACAGCAACAAAAGATGCAAACCAGAACACCAAGGGACACTAAATTCAAATTTAAAAAGCCTTTGCTTCTTTGCTTTCGGGTTAAACAATTTTATATGTCCCTGAAGATTCCAGATAGCACACACAAAATTCTCAGAAGCTAATAAAATAAATTAGCCAACTAGCAGGATATGGGATCACAAAATCAGTCGCATGTCTATATCCTAACAAGGAACAATATACAGTACCACCAGGCAGGCTTTGCTCCTTTTCCCCTCATAGGTTTCCCAAATCTTGCTTCTTTGCTTGTGACAGACCCGGCTCTGCCTCACCCAATAGGCTTCTTGGGTTCTTCAGAATTTCACTTCACTGAGTTGTTCCAGAGCTGCCTGTTTCTTCTCTACTCAATAGGCTTCCTGCCTCTACCTCTAGCTTCTCCAGGATCTCCCAACCCCAATGACTGACAAGAGTTGATTCCAAACATGGGGAGGGCCACACCAGAAGATGTTGGTGACCAGGTAATGTCTTAATGCACACAGTGGATTCTTAAAAGTGGCTTTCAGGATCCTGTGGTGGAAAGTGCCTTTGACCCCAGCATCTGGGAAGTGGAGACAGGTAAATCTCAGGCTACATAGGGAGAGACCCTTTCCGAAAAGACGCAAAACAACCAGTCAAAATCATGAATGTTTTATATATCAGACAGCCTGGGCTGCTTGAATGAGGAAGCCTTGGGTTCATTTCTATCAACATCCTAAACCAAAACAAAAAATGGCAAAAAGTTAAGAAATTACATAAGTGTACTAAATAATGTAAACCAGGTCATTTCACAATCTTTCAGAATAATATTAAAACAAAAGGTGAATGCATTGCAATTGCAATAGAAGACAACTTTCGGAGTTTTGAGTTTGGGTAAGACCAGTTCACTGTCTTCTAAAAGCTTTTTATTTGTCTTGTATTTGTATTACTATTACGGACAGTTTGCCAGCGAATGCATCCTTCATCAGCAGAAACAAAACAAAAGACAACCCGGAAAATAAGGAAAAGGAAAGAGGACATGAAGACAGCAGCTCACGCCTCGGGTTGCACCGCGGGCGTACTCCAGCGGGGCCCAGCAGGGGAACTTTAGAGGCCCGGGGCAGGGGGGAGACCCGGAGGCACGTGATGGCACTTCCGGTGCAGGCGCACGAGACTTCCGGGCTGGTCTCGAGTCCAGCCGCCATTCCTGAGGCCGTGTGGCCCGCTGGGGGTTTCCTGTGGGCGTTTCCTCCTCTTCACTCCAGGACTCGTCGCCGGAGGGTGAGGAGCTGGCGGGTGCCTGGGTACCGAGTGCTGGGTGCGGCGGGCGGGTGGACGGGCGCCTCGGTGCGCTCGGCGCGGCCTGGAGGCCGGAGCGTTCTGGGGGCGCTTCCTGCTCTCCGCCTTGGTGGCCGGCCTTTTTTTTTTTTTTTTTTTTTCTTCTTCTGTTGGGATCGCTTGGCGGCTCGCGGGCTGGGACGGGTCAATTCGGTCTCGATTTGCTGTAGAGCTGCTCTCCAGAGTCCCCAAGGCTCGGTAACCCACAGCAGGAGTCACACCCCCGACGTGGACGGCGTACGGGGTTAGCCTTGCCCAGGGAAGCCTTTCGGATGGCAGCAGCCGAGCCCGGTGTTTGCAAGTAAGGGCCAGTGCTTTGGCACTTTGCTGTGGAGTGTAAACTAGTACCAATCTAGCGTTTCCTCACATTTAAATTTAAGGTCGCTCGGTGCCCAGCAGTTAAACCCCAGCAGGTTAACAGATCGTGCTGTGAAGAACATCAGGAACCTGAGAGCAGTGAAGTTTCTTGAGGACCCTGATGGTGCACAGGTGATAATGCAACTCTGCAGCATCCAGAGCTGTAAACTGTGGACGTCCTAGGTTAGGCTGGGCTTGGTGGTGAGCTAGCAAGGGTGAGTGAGGCCTTGGGTTCCATTCTGGCACTAGAGATCAAAAAGTGCCAGTCGTTACAAGTTACCCCACTAGGTAACTCCAGTTGTTAAAACCTGGGAAGGTTCTTTTGTGGTTTCTGTTCAGTTTTTCTTTAAAGATAAACCAGTCAAAAATTTTAAAACCTTAAAAAAACAAAAGGCTGTTCATAGAGAACAGTGTTACATAGTGTATGTGCAGACTAATAGAACCTATGTCCTTGTTTGCTTTCTGCTGTGATGAAAAATAATTTGGGGGAGGGAAGGGTTGATTTCATCTTCCAGGTTAGGGAATTGAGGGCAGGAACTCGAGCAGAAAACTCCGAGTAAAGCTGCTTGCTGGCTTACTCCCAGCCTCCCGGTCCAGCCCGCTTTCTTTATACATGTCTAGGGATGGTACCTCCTATATCAATCAGACATCAAGAAAATGCCCCACAGACATGCCTATAAACCACTGAGATAGAGACAGTTCTTCAGTTGAGGTTCCCTTTCCTTAGTATATCATCCAGTGTAGCTTACATGAGTTTTGTGTTTAATTTTTAATATCAAAGTCTATTTTTAAAAGACTACCAATAAGGCTGTGCAGAATGGTGCACACTTTTAATTCCAGCACCCCAGGTCCAGGTGGATCTCTGAGTTTGAGGCCAGCCAGTGAGTTCCAGGACAACCAGAACTATGTGGAGACCTTGTCTTCAAAAAAAAAAGTATTAGGTCTCAAGGAAGAAAGTGTGTTGGGAGAAGTGTGATAGATACCTTTACTGCATGAGAAATAAATACTGTGTGGTCTGCTGACCAGCAGCACCAGTGGTTAGCGCTCATACTGTGGTGAGTTATTTTTACAGTTAGTGTTAGGAACAAATGGAATTTAGACTAGCAAAGAGTCAGAAGTGGGCCTTTAAGAGTCACTTTCTCTCAAGAAAGTGTATGGAGGTGGGTCTGTGGGGGGGAACTGTGAGGAGTCGGAGGTAGGCAAATTCTGATCAAAATATATATTATATGAAAACTTTTTTTCCCTTTAAAAAGCCTTTAAGAATAATGACAAAATTTAAAAAGATGTAGTGTCACTCTCTCAGCATTTTCTCCATTGTGAAATGAAGAGGTTGGACCCAAATCTTCCAGGCCATTTTGGTCCTGTATTGATCGCTAATTTCTCATTGTGGTACCACTGGACAAAATACTGAGTTCCAATTCATGATAAAGCATTTTATAAAACTTTTTCTGGGCACTGGAGAGATGGCTCGGGTTGAGAGCACCGACTATTCTTCCTGAGTTCAATTCCCAGCAACTACATGGTGGATCATAACCATCTATGACAAAATCTGGTTCCCTCTTCTGTACACTGTATACATAATAAATAAATAAATGTTAAAAAAAAAAAACTTTTTCTGGACTGGAGAGCTGGTTTTAAGAAAACTTGTTCTTTCAGAGAACCCAGGTTTGATTCTTATCACCCACACAGTAGCTCACAACTGTCTATAGTTATAGGAGATGCCATGGGCTCTTCTGACCTCTGTGGGTACCAGGCACACATGTAGTACACAGATATTAGTGTGAACAAAATACTCAAATACATAAGTTTAAAGAAAAAAAACTTTTCTGTATTCATAATTTTTTCTTAGTGACATTACATGTCTGTATTCCTAAGTGATTTTTTTTTAATACTGCTTGCCAACATGCTGTGTTTGTTTATTTGCTAGGAGCCCCCCCCCCCTTTATTCTTTTCATTGTTAGGGATTGAATCAAGCCTTTGGCTCTATACGTGCTAGGCAAGTGGTGTTCCATTTGTTCCATTAAGCCACACCCCAACCCCTAGTAGTGACTGAGTCCCTTAAAAATATTCCCACCCATGAGAGGTGTGGTGCACACCTTTAGTTCCAGTGCTTAGAAGGTCGAATCTCTCCTAGTACTATCCTGGCCAGCCTGATCTTGAGAGTGAGTTCCAGGATAGCCAGGACTGCACAGAGAAACCTGTATTGGGGTCCGGGTAGGGGAATGCTTTTCTAGAGCAGAGACTGGAGGAGTGCCCTGGGTTTGTGCAGTTGAACATTGATTACAAAACTTGATTGGGTTGACTCTTCTGTGCTAGTTTGGACTCTGGGCACAACAATATCTTGACCTTTGTCAGGATGTTTGCCTGATGTTGAGTAGGGCATTTGATATTAGGGTTAAGTTATTTCAGCTTTGTGTTGGAGTTGTTGATACTTTTTTTATTGTTGATACTTTTTTTATTTTTGAGATGGGATCTGTATATCCCACGCCTAACACAATATGTAGCTGAGGGTGACCTTGAACTGATCCTCCTTCGTGCTCTTGATTCTTAAAATGGGCACATAAGTCTTCCCTAGTTTTTTAAAGTCTATGGGTTTTAAGACTGGGAAGTTCCTACTCTCCACAGGGTAACCTTATGACTGGTCAAGTACTTTCTGAGCACACACTGCCAGGGATAGGAAAGGGTTACTGAAGTGAGCAAATGGATGCCTTGTCCTGGCTCTCCCAAGAGCTGTGGCCTGCGCAGTCAAGCTGAGATGACAGGTGGTGGCTGGTATGTTGGAAATATGCATTTGACTGAGATTGAAGGGAAAGTGAGAGAAGGTGGGGAATGTGCCTCTGCTTTAAAGTGACCTTCTAAAGGGTGAGTGGATTTGCCTAGTGGGTGGATAACAAAATGGACTGTAAAGAAGAAAATGCCTTGGGGAAAGACCCAGAAACTTGAAGAGTCAGGGAATTACATGTGAATAGCACTTGAGAATAGGGAATTAGACTAAAGAAAGACTCTCCTTGTTCAGAGGAGACTCAAGGAATTGGGAGCAGGCAATTTACATTACTTAGATGACTTAGAGGAAGAGGGGTGGAGTTGCCCAATGAAAGTGGTGATGGGGGCAGGGCAGGCGAATGGGCTAGAGCTCACCAGGAGTGAGTGTATACTGTGCTTCTGTCTGTCCCAATAGTGCTTTTCTTTTCACAGTGGGAGAAGGGGCCGGAGCAGTTTTGGTTTTTGTTCTTGGTCCTCTTGACTATAGTCAGCTGGATGTCAGTGATGGTTAGGATGAACAGGAAGTCTGTGTTCATCTTTTTGTTGTTGTTGTTGTTAAACAATCTTACTGCACCAGCAATCTGAATGCTTGTTCTAAATGTGAGTTAATATTTTCTAAAATTACATAAGCTGAATTTAGATGGCGAAGTTGAAAAGAGTCTAATTCTGCATATATTATAGTTTGGGATTGAAGTATGAAATTAAATGATGGTATCACAGTGACATCTCATAGGCTTGGAATCTGTTTCAGGCAAACAAGTATCTAGTTGTGCTGGATTTGATCCGATGTAGTTGGAGGAGTCTTCACTATGAAAGAAAGACACAGGATATATTATGGGAGTCAAAATTATTACAGAGAAACAATTTAGATCACTCCCTCTCCCCCAGGTTCAGCTTCTGTTTGTCTTAGTATAGGCTGTTCTCTGTGATTTAGTCAAAAAGCATGTACTTTCCAGCAGGAAAACTGCAGTTCTGTTTTCTATTTAACTCTGAAAGCATTTGTAGAGGGTTTAAAGATTTTCTGCCAGTATTTATTTGCATATGCTATTTGTTTGTCTTTTATATTTCTCACTTTTGCAACCAGCCATACATACCTTTGAGACTAGCACTCAGGCCGAGGCACATGATTGCTGTGAGTTTGATCCTGCCTTAAAACAAAAAACAGAACAAAACAAAACAAAACTTTTGTTTTATTTATTTATTCAAGACAGGATTTTTCTGTATAGCCCTGGCTGTCATGGAACCCTGTCTATCCCAGGCTGACCTTGAGTCGTACACCACCAAGCCCAGATACTGCTTTTTTTCTTTTCTTTTAATGATAGAATTTTTTTAAGATTAGAAAAAAAAATTTAAGTGCTTGTAGTTCTTGAGGAAAATGAAAAAAAAAAAAAGCAAAAAACAAAAACATACTCCTGTTTCTACCAGTGTAAGAGTACTCCTGTGCTAGATCCGCACATGCATCCTCCGTGCATGCCCAGCTCTAGGTTCTACATCTGTGGTAGAATCTGAGAATTCTATAACATGTTCTAAAGAACTTTTCAAAGAGGAAGTTATTAGAGCATGATGAGACTGTGTGGTAGGCAGGTACAGCAGTCAGCTTTACTCTGGCCAGGAGAGTTGCTGAGAGAGGGGCAGAGAGCCTCTCCTGGCTGTTCATTATTGCCACTTGCAGCCAGATGAAATTATTAAGACACGTCTTTGGTTTTCCTCTGCAGTCATCTAGTTTGTTGAGCATTAGGTATTGGAGTTAATATGTTCTTTTCTACATTTTGTGTTTGTAAGTTAAGGATCATTTTAAAGATTTTTCTCTAGTTCTAAATTATTTCTGTTACAGTCTTTTGGTCCTAAAAATGGTTTCCAAAAGATAGTGTAATTGCTGGCTGGTTAGCCGGCTCATAAATTAATACTTCATTAAAGAAAAGCATTTGTCTTAATTGACACCTTTTAAAAGCTTTTGATCAAAAAGCAACTGAGGTATTACTGATGCAAGTAACAGAAAACAAGAATGGCACATCAAAATAGAGGGAAATCCTGAAAAGCTGGAGTTGAGAATAGACATAAACTTCAGTAAATACTAAATGGAACATTGCACATTAAGTAAAGAAGGGGGTCATGTAGTCAGGCTTGAAACAGCTGGTTTGGAGTGAAAAATTAGGCCAGATTCCTAATCTTTCTACTAGGTAGTTATTATTATTATTATTATTATTATTATTATTATTATGTGTTCTGCCTGCATGTATGCCTGCAGGCCAGAAGAGGACACCAGACCTCACTGTAGATGGCTGTGAGCCACCATGTGGTTGCTGGAAATTGAACTCAGGACCCCTGTATGAGAGCAGTCACTGCTCCTAACCTCTGAGCCATCTCTCCAGCCCATCTACTAGGTAGATTAAAGATGCAAATTTAATGTGGCTATAGGTGGAGCACAGAGTTGAACACTTACCAGCATGTGCGAGTCCCTGTGTTCAACTAAGCCAAAATGTGGATTGGGGAAAACTCACACAGCCCTACTTTAGATGAAGAGTTTCAGGCAGCCCTACCCTAGATGAAGATGAATCCCTCCCCTAATTGGTTATCCAATATGGAGTGACCAGCTCTAAGCACATACATACAAGCTACACTAATGGGCTCAGCAGATTAATTTATAGATTTACTTTTGTGTGGTGTGGCAATAATGAAAAAGCCATGAATTTGATGAGGGTGTGACAACACTGGAGGGATTTTTGGAAAGGAGAGGATTATGTAAATATGGTACACATCTATGAGTAAAATAAAAATGAAAAACAGAAAAAACAAAGGATAAAAGTGTTGAAAAAGAACAAAACAATCAAAATTAGGAAAAATCATACTAAATTATTAAAAAATAATGGGATAAAGCATAACTTAAGCCAAGTGTGCTGATTTGTGTTTGTGGGTTGTCAGGTGGATCAAGAGTTTGAGGCCAGCTGGGAGGTGGCAGCGCACACCGGCCTTTGGGAGGCAGAGACAGGTGGACCTCTGTGAATTCAAGGCCAGCCTGGTTCGCGAAGTGAGTTCCAGAACAACCAGGGCTACACATAGAAACTCTGTATTGAAAAACCAAAAAGAAAAGAAAGGCACAGTAAAGCTGGAGCAATGGTTTACTCCTGTAATTCCAGTACTATGAGAAGGGAGAGCGTTCTGAGTGTTTAAGAGGCTAGCCAGTGCTACCTAGCAACACCCTGCTTTTAAAAAAAAGGAAGTAAACAAACAAAGAAAAAAGGAAAACATTGAGTATCAGTATGAGATGCTCATTGCCACCTATGAATAGCAAGGAGCTTTAATTATATTCAGTTTTGAGGTGTTGGGAAATTCTTTCTATATTCTTGGCATATTTTTAAATTTTAAATTTAACCAAGTACTTTGAACCAAGTAAACCAAGTAATGTACTGAAAATGTTCTCTACAGAAATACTCGGTTTTTTGTTTGTTTCTTTTTAGATTTATTTATTATATATACAGTGTATATGTATGTACTCTGGCATATATGCCTACATGTCAGAATAGGGTGTCCAATCTCATTATAGATTGTTGTGAGCCACTGTGTGGTTGCTGGGAATTGAATTCAGGACCTCTGGAAGAGCAGCTCTTATCCTCTGTGCCATCTCTCCAGGTCTAGAAATACTCTTATGTACAAAGACTAGAAGGGCATTCTAGTCCTACTCTCTATATAAATAAAGTGTCCTAGATGTGTTCTTAAAGTAGACATTAAAGTAAAACACTGTGTACTTTTATGTATCTGGAACATTTCACCAATAACACTGGCTTAAAATTCTAGCCTTCATAATGTTTTCTGTCTAACCATTGCTGGGTGCTCTGAAGAGTCTTACTCAGAGACCTTTCTGACAGGTACTGTGCTTTTACTCTTAGGGTGGATAAAACAAGCCAGGATCAGGTCAAAACAATGTGTTTCCATGTAGACTTAGTAATTTCCTGGAAAGGAAATTTCTTCTAGATTTAAGATATGTATCATCACTGTTGTGTGTTGACAGCTTGTAGACTCAGGATTTTAGGAACTAAGTGTAAAGCTACCAAAAGTTCCTTCTTGAGAAACTGAGAGTCTTAAACCTAGACTAGAGGAAGTCAGATAGTCGGCTTGTCTGAAAACACAGATTCTTCACCTATAAATGAAAATTGGCCTTGAGCTGTTTAATGCAGCTGTGTCTGCCACCTAGACCTGAAGCTGTGCAGGGAGTGTCTCTGCAGCACAGTGTCCACTGTAATAACCTCTCTCTCTCTCTCTCTCTCTCTCTCTCTCTCTCTCTCACTCTCTCACTCTCTCACTCACTCACTCACTCAGCAGGGTGGAGGTGGAAAGCCTTTAAAGCACAACCATTTGTGTTGACAGAAGATGGAAATGTTTCAGGAACTGCACAAACCATCGGTAAGCCTGGAGTGTGACCACTGTGGTTTCCGAGGCACTGATTATGAGAATGTGCAGATCCACATGGGCTCCATTCATCCTGAGTTCTGTGATGATATGGATGCTGGAGGACTAGGCAAGCTGATATTTTACCAGAAGAGTGCAAAGCTCTTCCACTGCCATAAGTGCTTCTTTACCAGCAAGATCTACTCCAACGTGTACTATCACATCACAGCCAAACATGCAGCCTCAGAGAAGTGGAGTGACAAGCCAAAGGACCAGCTGAGCAAAGAGACTGAGTCTGTGAAAAGCCCTTCTCCTCCTGCTCCAGCAGAAGTCAGGCCCACTCCAACCCTCCCCATAGAAATGCAGAAAATTGGTCCGAGTTTGTCTCCAGAATCCCAGATGTCTGTTCCTCCTGCTCTGGAGCCTCAGGACTCTGGCCCTGTTGTTTCTCCTGAGCTACAGGCTGCTTGTCTTCCTTCTGAGGCCTCAAAAACTGCTCCTGTTTGTTCTCCTGAATGTCTAGACCCAGCCAGCATGGTTTCTGAGTTGCAGAAGCCTGGCCCTGCTTCCCCTGAGTCTGTCAAGTCTGCTCTTGTTGGCTCCAAGCCCCAGAAGCACTCTCCCTTTGCAGATACAGGGGCTCCCCCTTCTGCTTTGTCTCCAGAGTCACCAGTTCTGGCCACATCCCCTGAGCCTTGGGGGCCAACCCTAACTGCATCTTCAGAATCTCGAAAGCCAGCACGGACTGCCTCCCCTGAGCCAAGGAAGCCATCCCCATCAGAGTCCTCTGGACTTTGGAAGCCATTTCCTGCCATCACTTCAGAGCCACGGAGACCAGCCCCCGCAGTATCACCAGGTTCCTGGAAACCAGGGCCACCTGGTTCTCCTCGGCCTTGGAAATCCAGTCCTTCAGCAACATCAGGACCTTGGAAGTCATCTAAACCTGCTCCATCTGTGTCTCCTGGACCTTGGAAGCCAATACCTTCTGTATCGCCTGGGCCTTGGAAGCCAGCTCCACCTGTGTCTACTGCATCCTGGAAGTCTTCCGTCTCATCTGGTTCCTGGAAAACGCCCCCCACATCTCCAGAATCATGGAAGTCTGGTCCCCCTGAGCTCCGAAAGACAGCTCTCACTTTGTCACCAGAACACTGGAAGGCAGTGCCTCCTGTGCCTCCTGAGCTTCGCAGACCAGGCCCTCCACTGTCCCCCGAGATCCGAAGTCCAGCAGGGTCACCAGAACTCAGGAAGCCTGCAGGGTCATCAGACCCTTGGAAACTTTCTCCTGAACAGAGGAAAACTTCTCCCGCTTCTCTTGATCTCTCTGAGTCCCAGAAAAGTTCTGCTGGGTCTCCTGACCACTGGAAGTCCTCCTTCATTACAGAGACTCCGAAGCCTAGTGTCTTCCCCGAGACACGGAAACATGCTTCTTCTGGCTCATCTGAGCCCCCAAAGGTGGCCTCAGACATTTGGAAGCCTGTACTCTCTATTGATGCTGAGCCTAGGAAGGCCACGCTGTTTTCTGAGCCTACCAAAACAGTCCTTCCTGCTTCTCCTGAGCCACGGAAACGTGCGCTTTTCCCAGAGTCCCGGAAGCATGTCCTTTTCCCTGAGCTCCCCAAATCTGCTGTGTTCTCCGACACGCAGAAGGCCACTGACCTTAGTGATGAGCTACAGCTGGACACTGTAGGCGATGCAAAGTGTGATAGTCTGCTCCAGGAAGGGCTGACCACACCGAAGAAACTGTTAGAGGATGCCTTATTTCCTTCTTCCAAGAAGCTCAAGAAAGACAGCCAAGAGAACTCAGATGCTGAGCTCAGTAGCAGTGAGTATATCAGAACAGATTTAGATGCCATAGACATCAAGGGCCAGGAATCAAGCAGTGACCAAGAACAGGTGGATGTAGAATCTATTGATTTTGGCAAAGAGAACAAAACGGAGATGAGTAGTTCAGAGCAGTCCAAAAATGTGCTTCAGTTCACTGAAGAGAAGGAGGCATTCATTTCTGAGGAGGAGATCGCAAAATACATGAAGCGTGGAAAGGGGAAATATTATTGCAAAATTTGTTGCTGTCGTGCCATGAAAAAAGGTGCTGTTTTGCATCACTTAGTTAATAAGCACAATGTCCATAGTCCGTACAAGTGCACAATTTGTGGGAAAGCATTTCTTTTGGAGTCTCTCCTTAAAAATCATGTAGCAGCCCATGGGCAAAGTTTACTTAAATGTCCACGCTGTAATTTTGAATCAAATTTCCCAAGAGGCTTTAAGAAACATTTAACTCACTGTCAAAGCCGCCATAATGAAGAGGCAAATAAGAAGCTGATGGAAGCTCTCGAGGCACCATTGGATGAACCACAGCTGTGATTCCAAACAACAGTTGGTCCACAGTGTCGTTTGCCAAACGCATAGCATATTGGATAGCCTAGTAGATGAGGGTGTGTGTGTGTGTGTGTGTGTGTGTGTGTGTGTGTGTGTGAGAGAGAGAGAGAGAGAGAGAGAGAATATTAGGTAGAGGGTTCAGTGGCAGAGCACTTGCCTAGAGTGTATTGCATACTAACTGTCCCAGGCTCAATCTCAGTACCTTTAAAAAAAAAGAATTGTTTTGAGAATTGAGCATGAAAAGTAAATGAGACAAATTTTGTTAAATTTAAATGTACTTTTGAATCATGTTTTATATCTTCTCTCCATGTAAAATTAATAACCTTGATGTTCATTAAAGTTTATGTTGTAGGAAGTCGGAGTCTTTGGGGTCACTGGTTTTCTGCTGACAGGACAATTGAGTAGGTATTTAAAGCAATTTTGGTATTTTCTGCAAAGACTGAGAAGGCCACATTTATCATGTCACATTTATCTGTATAAGGTTCCGATTATCTGTAGTTATTTCCAATGGAGTCTTCCTTGTGGTGTCTTGCCCTTGACTTCCCTGCCAGCTCACATTAACAGATGATCCTTATTTGCCAAACGTGTAGAGTCTGTACCTCCTGGGCCTTCCATGCTCCCTGCTAGGGCTCAAGGCCTGGTAATGAGTAAGGCTGAAAGTCTTCCAGATTCACCGTGAAGAATGAATGATTAGAGCTAGGTTGGCAGTACACTCTAGCCTCAGCTACATGAGAGGGTAAGGTAGGGGGTCACTTGAGCCCAGCCTGGGCAGCACAGTGAAACCCTGTCTCAAAAAGCATTCCTGTAGAAACATTTTGAATTTTGTTTCACAGTTTTGACATTGTAAATACCTTGTTTCTCTTTATGAGTTATTCTAACATTTTGTTAAATGTGTATCAACCAAATTAAAAAGGCTTTCATGTTAATAGCTTCATGTGTGCTTTCTTTTAATAGTTGCATTCTAATCTGGCTTCTGTCACGGTGATAATATCTGAGGAAGATAGTTTAGGAAAGGCTTGTTTGGGCTCAGGGTGGGAGGGTCCCATGGCAAGGAGAAAGAGTATGACAGGAACACAGCTAAACTCATGGCTTCCAGGAGAAAGAAGAGGCATGGGGAAGGGCCTGAGCCAAGGTGTGTTCCCAGTGATGCATCTTCCTCCAAGGGTGCCACCACCTCCCAATAGTGTGTCCTGTTTTTAATCTGCTAGTGCTTAAAACCATTGGCCAGAGCAGGACCTTCATGACCCATTCCTGAAAGTGCCCTCCCAAGTATACCACATGTGTGTCACTAATGCTGAGAGCGGCCCCATCCTCTCAAGTTGACAAGATTAACCATGGGAATTCATTTTCTTAAGATACTTGCTTTCTTGTGTTGAGGGGCACATTCTAAGCCAGGTTTTCTCTTAGTTCTGTAAGTTAGGAGCTACTGTGTCTGAGCACTCTGTTGGCAGTCTTTCGTGGACTTACCTGCCTTATCTTAATAGTGTTGTGTAGGATGATGGTGATGTCTACTGCATAGCTAGGATTGACACAGATTTAGCTGGTTGGGTTCCAGGCCTCAGTCCTGTTTTAAACCAGGGTTTCTCAGCCTGAGTCATGACCACTATAGGGGTTGCATATCAGATATTTACATTTCAGTTCATAAAACTAGCAGAATTACAGTTAGGAAGTAGCAATAAAATTAATTTCATGGTTGGGGTTATCACAACATGAGGAACTGTTAAAGGGTTGTAGCATTAAGAAGGTTGAGAAGCACCTTCAATTTAAACCATTGTTCTTGGCCTCACCCACTGTGGTTTTAAATCTTATGTATTAAGAATAACTTACTGTGACTTTGCCTCTATGTACAGTAGCCTCTTTTTTAAAGATTTATTTACCTATTTAATATGCACTGGTGTTTTGGCTGTATATACTCTGTGTGGAGTTGCAGAAGGTTGTGAGCTGCCATGGGGGTGCTGGGAATTGAAAATTGAACCAGGGTCCTTTAGAAGAGCAGCCAGTGCTCTTAACCACCAAGCCATCTCTTTAGCACAAATAGCCTCATAATAATATGACCAGCTTAATGTATTTTTATTTTCTTCCTCTGCAAGACTATTTTTAAAGAGTTTTCATATAATACAATGGGAGTAAACTATCATTTTATTCCACAGTGTCTACGTCTATGGTGTGGGTTCTTTGACTGTCTTGGATACCTGAAAAGGCATCTTTTTAAAAAAAAAAAAAAAAAATGAATTGGTGTTTTGTCTGCATGTATATCTGTGTAAGGGTATCAGATTTTGGAATTACAGTTGTTAGCTGCCATGTGGATGCTGGGAATCGAACTCAGGTCCTCCGGAAGAACAGCCAGTGCTCCTAATGGCTGAGTCATTTCTCCAGCCCTGAAAAAGCATCTTAACAGGGTTCTTTAACCATGTGATTCTCTGGTGTGTCTTCCTACTGTGTTACTGGTCTAGAACATTTACCACTGCATAGTCTGTAATTGCTGATGTGCTCTCAAGTTAATCCCAACTTGCCTAGGACAAAATGAATTCCAATTCTCATTACCTCTTGGGGTCTAGTTGTTGCTGTTAGCAAACTACTCAGGCAGTTTTTTCCATCCTGAGCTCCTGGTCTGCTTGTGCCAAATGACCTGTGGCTCTGGCAGGAGAGAGATCCAGGCTCTACTTACATGTTTTTTTCAGAAGTATCTATTCCTACCTCAGCAGTCAAGTAGGCTGGGATCTGGTCAACAAATGTAAGACAAACACAGGATTAATATTATAAAATGTAGCTCTATGCTACTTAAAAGACATGTAAGAACAAATTTAAGAGAAGAAACACTCAAATTGTTTGGTTGTCTTGGAGACAGGGTCTGATGTGGCCCGGTTGATTGTGAACTCACTGTAGCTGAAGATAACTTTGACCCTCCAGTCTCTGCCTCCTGTGTGTTGATAGTACAGGGATGCAGTACCATGCCCAGTTTTATGTGGTGCTGGGAACTGAAACCAGGACTTTGTGCATGTTAAGCAAGCATTCTACAACCAAGCTACGTAAACCCTTAACTCTGGTGTAGCGAAGAAAGTAAAATAGCAATACGAGTTAATGAACAAGGGATGAATTCAGTGACAACTTAACAGTCCTAACTACATATCTGTTCTTAAAAATACATAAAGCAAAAGCTGATGGATCTAGGAAAAAAATTTACCTCTCAAAACTTAGAAAAATCAATGCTATATATCATACAAGATTTGAATTTCCCTTTAGAGAACTAGCATGACTGTAGAGCTATGAGAAACTGTAGCATAGGCACATTTCAAGGACTCATGGGCATGGCTAAAATAATCTGGGCCTAGAATAAATTAAAAGCTCCAAAGATTGAAATAATGTTTATAACATGTGGAGTCAAGTTAGAAATCATTAATGAAATGACAGCTTTCAAATGTTTAGAGGTTGAATGACAAAAAAATCATTTTGCATCAAATGATAGTAAATGTATGACAAATTCCTAGATGCAGCTAGAGCTGTGGGTAGAGAAAATGATAGCAGAGGGAGGAAATCATTAAGTATCCCTAAGAAACAGCAGTGAACAGCAAGTGGCTGATGGCCTTGTCAAGGTGACTAGGAGACCAGTCCCTCTTAAGGGCAAGGTGTCCAGGCCCCAGGTGGAAGGAAATGGACTAATCGAATCGGCTATGAAAACTTGTTGGGGAGGCTGGTGGGTCCACCAGGGCAAGTGTGCCCATGCTCTGGGGCTGATGAGAGTATTCAAGAGTTAGGGGAAAGGTGCTAGGTTTTTGAGGTGACAACAAATGAGAGGAGCATGTTGCTGGAGAAAGCCACAAACTCAACAATTTTCACAGCCCTGGAGACTGAAGTAAGTTCAAGCAGAGTCCTTTCCTTGCAAGGGTTCTTTTTCTAGTTTTCCATGGACTATTTTCTTGCTACTTCCCCCTCCCCATGTGGTAGAGAAAATAACCATATAAGAGAATATGAGTAATTGTGAACAAGATACTGGTAAATACTTTAAAAATACATCTACATTATGGTCGTTATGATGAGGTCAAATGGAAATGAGGAACATGTCATAGACCATATAGAAATGGGCATCTTTACTGCTTCAAGCTCATGCCTTGTAAGAAGCGTTCACTGCACCCAGGTTTGGAGGCTGAAAGACTAAGGTTGGGTGGTCCCCTGTCTGGCTTCTGTTAAGGGTCTTGTCTAATGTTCTATTGCTGTAAAGAGACACCATGGACTGTTGTAGGAATTTAGCCGAGGCCCTGTGCCTGGGCTAGACATTACAGTGAATAGTTTTCACTGTATCTAGGATAAACATTAGAGTGAATAGTTGTTTTCTAGAAGTGTTTTGACCTTAAAGAATCATTGTGGAAAACAGTGATTGTCTTCTGTGATTTATAGGTTTTTATTTTTCTGAAGGAGTGTTGTAGCATTATGCATGACTTTGGGCACAAGATGCCTCTGGCACACTTGAGACTCTTGAATTATTATGTAGTACCAACTGTACACAATAAAGAACTAAGCCCTGAGGGCACGTGACACTTTTCTTTAGAGAGACAGATTACGGACCTTAATATGAAGAAATGCTTTACCAAGAAATAACTTTGTGTCAATATTTATGCCTTTGTATGGTTGTTAAAAGTTCAGTTCACTAGAAGCTGAACCTCTAATGATTCCTCTGCCACACAGGCCTTAAAATTTCATCTTTGAGTGATCTCTTTCTTCAGCTGACCCTCTCAACCCAGAATATCCCAACAATGACCAAAGCAACTTTTTATAAAGAAAGCCTTTGATTGGTCACTTGCTTACAGTGGGGGCATGGTGCTGGAGAAGAAGTGGAGAGCTCATTGTGATCTGAAGAAGTGGGTTGGGGCTGAGTCTGGCATGTGCTTTTGAAACCTCAAAACCCATCCTCGGTGGCACATTTCCTCTTCTAACAAGGCCTCACCTCCTGACTTTTTTTTCTGTCTGTGTGTATGCCTACATACCAGAAGAGGGTTAGGGTGAGGGTTAGGGTGCCAATTTGACAGGACATTAAAGAGGCTTAAGAAAAGCCATACAGGGGGCTGGAGAGATGGCTGGCTCAGTGGTTAAGAGCACTCATTGACCTGGTTCAGTTCCCAGGACTTAGGTGAAGGTTCACAAATAGCTTTAACTCCAGTGGTTCCACTGCCTCCTTCTGGCCTCTTCCAGTACTGCAAGCACAGGGTGCTTAGCAGCTAGCGCTCTCTCTCTCTCTCTCTCTCTCTCTCTCTCTCTCTCTCTCTCTCTCACACACACACACACACACACACACACACACACACACACACATACACACACATACACACATGTTTAAAAGCCAAGCTATTTGGAAATCTCTGCTGTGGCTTGAGAAAGTGCTAATTTCAGAGCTCCCTAGAGTTATCTGTAGAAGAAGTAAAACTTGATGGTTCATTTTTTTTTTGAAGTATCTTGCTTGAGTCAGCTTAGTTCCAATTATAGATAAACAGAAAACACAAGACCCTAGTAATTCCTACCTGTCTTCTATACCTTATTCCTTCAACGCCCAAGTCACCCAACTAAAAAGAATAAAAACATTACAGGCAAGCTTGCCTGCAAGGTCATGTGTACTTAATGAGCTTCAAGCAACCAGGTGTAGAGATGAAGCAGACAGGCTTTTGTTATGGAATAGACATAGGTTAGTTGGGGGAGGGGCAGTTCCAGATGATTTGTGGTTTGTACCCTCCTGACCACTCAGCCAGTGAGGACAGAGAGGAAAGGTCCTGTGCTGGAGTTATAAAAACAATTCTCTGCACTTAATCAGTATGCCAGCATTCTGAGCTGGTGTCTGGCTTTGTAAAATAGACTGCCATAACTACTCTGAATCTCAAGTGAGAGGTAAGGGTTCAGAGTTTTATGTCTAGAACCCTTTCTGCTGTTTTGAGCTCATGTTTTCTTCTGCCCATCATATGGGTGCTGAGAATCGAACCTGGTTCCTTTGGAAGAGCAGCCAGGGCTCTTAACCACTTATCCACCTCTGCAGCCTTGGGCTTTGGTTCTTTAACCTGTTATAGGGCTGAGGAGATGATTCAGTTGGTAAAGTGCCATGCAAGCAAGCATCAGGACCTGAACTTGGATCCCTAGCCATCATGGCAAGTGTTTGCAATCTAGTACTGTGAAAGGGTGACTGGAGACACAGAGGTCCCAGGAGTTCACTGGCTCTCCGGATTTAGTGGAACCTTGTTTTAAAAAATAAAGGTGCCTGGAAATGACACCTGATGACTCTGGCCTCCACACATGAGCACAGGCACCCACACACATGTATATACCCATATGAACAAATACATGCATATTAAGAAAAAGAGATAACAAGTCAATTACTTGGAGGATTATTATTCTTCAGTACTGACTGAATTCAGACACCAAAAGGATTAGCTCATACTGATTGGGATTAAAAGGAACCAAGTTACTATTTTGTGTACAAAATTTAAGATTTATAAGGCTTGCAAAGTTTGTTAGCCATTAGCTTGTTATAAATATAACTTGAATTTAAGTCTATAGACTTAGTAAATTTGAATTGTCATATTTCTTTGTCTTATACTATACCTTAAATACTATGATTTTTTATTTTATGTGTACAAACCTGTCTGTACAGCATTCTCACCTGGTGTCTATGGATATAAACAGAGGGCATCAGCTCCCCTAGAACTAGTGCAGGTGGTTGAAGCCACCATGTGGGTGCTGGAACCAAGCCTGGGCTCTTTACAACACTCACTGCTCTTAACTGCTGAGCTGTCTCTCCAGGCCCTCCCTGTGATTTTGTTTTTCTTCTTCTTTGACAAACAAAGGACTTAAGATTTTGGCCATACTTGTTTGATACCTTAAATGTTGTTTGTGTTGACTGTCCCGAGAACACTAGAAGAGTCCATCTCTGCCCTCTGATTCAAAGTAAACTTTACTGGCAGTCTCGGGCATGTCAGAATGTGATTTAAATATTCCATAATGGCTAAATTTTAAAAGTAACTTTTAAAAAGTGAAAACTGTTGACAAATGATTATAGGAAGAAAACAGACAGTTGTAAATGAATTAAAAATACTAAAATACTTGCTAAAATCAACTATTCTTGGCTTAAAAATCCTTGAAATGTGATTCAAGGACTTCAAGTGAAGGACAAGCTTTAGTCAGAAGCACAATCTTAAGAAAATGTAGACAAAGTATATGGAGTTATCTTTTTCTTCTTTTATTTATAAAGAACAAAACTCTGACACAGACAAAAATGCCAACACACTCCAAAGAGTCCACTGACAACAGCAACACCAGTAACAACCGAACGGGACAGCAGCAGGCCTCAGTGAATACCTGTCTGTGCTGTCTCCATACTGAACGGGACCACACTGGGAACAATACTTCGGGTAGACATCTCACTGAAAACACAGGAAACACCCCTTGTCTGGAGAACACAAGAGCTCATGCAAGGCAGAAAGTGACATCTTTAGTCCTCAGCATCATCAAACTGTCCTGTTTCAAAGACCATCTTAGAATAATGTGGTATCAGTGGAGGTGGATGGTGCCAACTGGGGTCATATATCATGTCTCCTTGTGGGGCACAGCACACCCAAGGTTTCAAATCTTGAGAAATGCTCCCTTGGATGTCATCAGCATCTGCAGGTAGTTTCAAAGTAAAGAAAGGATAGAATATGAAACTGGATTGCAAGAAAAAAAATGTCTAGAGGGAAGACTTGCAATTATTTTACTAACAGACAGACACACACCTCCTTTCCTGAAGAAATACAAACAAGGCATTCTGAACAACCAATTAATCCTTCTAAAAGTTCTCTGAAGTGCACTGCTGTCTGCACAGCTCAGCTCAGCAACTTTGAGAATTTTCTTGATAAATCAACAGTGTGGAGTCAGTGGAATTTTTTTTTTAATTTTAAAAAGCAGAAATTCCGGACCTGGACCAAAGGTGAGGCTGGGCTCACGGATGTGATCCTCCTCCCAAGCCATTCGCCATTAGGGGCAGTGTGAAGGAGGGTCTGAGCAGCTGCGGCTCAGCCCCCAGGCACCCCCTACCTACCATAAGGATTCCCTTGGTCTGCTTTCAGCTCCAAGTCCCAGTCCTCCGTTAAAAGGTCAGCAGCCTGTTCCACGGGTGGACCTTCTGACAGCTCCCAGGCATATAGTTCCCCATCAGCTTCCTTCTCCACAGCAAGGCCTTCCTCTTCCAAACTTGGGCCCCCAGTGTGGGCAGGGATGTCATTAGGGATGCTCTGGGTACCAGTGGCTGAAATCAACAAAAGGACGTTTTTAAAGTTCGTGAAATTGGAGTAGGTAAAAATGTAGACACAGCTCTTTAGTTACTTGAGCACTCATGGTATTTAGTTTACATTTTAGAAATGGGGTTGGTCGTCTTCTTCCAATAAGATGTTTGTCTTGAGGCCACTGAGTACAGAGGGCTTCGCACAGGTGATGTTTTCAGGGAGTTTACAAGTCAGTGAAGTCAAAGGACTCTGCTGGCATATGATGTACTTTTGCTATTCAAGTCTGTGTGGCACTTTCCTCTTTAAAGCCTGATACAAGTGAGTGCTGGTACAAAAGGAGACAGAGAACAGGGCCCGACCAGTCCCCATGATCTTCCTCCTGAACTTGCAGAAGCCTCACAGTCATGTGACAAAGCCCTTGGAAGGGCACTGGACCTGCAAGGCCCAGAATCCTGTAGGGACACCAGGGCTGAGGTAGGGAGTAAGTGGCCTGAAAACAGCTGTGGTGTCAAGGTTGTCACAACAGCTATAAGACATCTGAGAGCACGGAATCTGAGACAGGTTGCCTTAGTTCAGATCTGTTCTGCCAAATGCTAACTGTACCACTGACATTAACTGATTCCTCAATAACTTAAAACACAAAATTACCGCAGGCCCCAGCAATTCCACTGTAACAACACACCCAAAAGAACTAAAAACATTTCAGACAAAAAAAAAAAAATGTTCCCTGCAGCACCATTCATAGTCACCAAATGTGACCAGTGGATGAATGATCAACAAAATGCAGTCTACCCAATGGAACTGTTCAGCCGCATGAGTGACAGGCATGAATGAAAATGGACCCTGGAAATGTGCTGAGTTGAAAGAAGCCAGACACAGGAGACCATGTATTGTACAATTTCATTTACTGTACATTCACTTTGCTTGTTCATAACAGGTGATCATTAGGAGGGGGAAAAAAGCTAGTAGTTAGGGGCTCAGAGACTGGAGAGTGTTTACTCACTGTACAGGATTTTTTTTGGAGGGGTCATGAAAATACAACTAGTGAGAACACCGTCACTGGGCTGAGTACCACCAGACTGCACACTTGGTAAATTTAGCTGTACAGATAGTACATAACCTTTGCCACATTTTAAGACTTTATTATGTGCCTCAAGTTTCTCATCAGTAAAATAGTAACCTGGCTGTTGTGAGTTTAAGGACAACGGGAAACACTTGGACCTGTGCCTGAAATACAGTGAGTACTTAGTACCTGTCTGCTGCTACAAGCATACCCATTCCATGCTTAAGCTGTAGAGAAGAAGCACTGTCCATGAGAATGTTCTTCCAGGATAGAACAGTACATCACATGTGTTCACTAAGCATGGTAAAAAGGGGGCTGGATTTCTAACTATAATTACACAGTGGTTTAGTGGCTGGTAGATCATCACTCAACCCTAAAACAACCCTAGGAGCTATTATCACTCCATCTTAAAGATACAGAAAGGATAAGTAAGTGGCTTATCTAAGGATAAAAATTTCAAGTCCAAGTACTAAAACTGGACCTGGAACTGAAACAAGTTTTCCAGCTACATCCGCCCTGTGCTTCCTCCCAGTGAAATGGGTTGGTTTGGATCCATACAAAGCTCAGTACTTCCTTAAAGCTTCTGAACGAAGGTTCCACTGAAACAGTGGGAAAGAAGGTAACTCACTGGCAGAGAGGGCTGGCTAGCAAGAAAAGGAACACAAGACCAAGGGACTCTGCTGTTTTCTTTCCAACTCTTCCAACATCCACCCCAGTCTACTTGCCTAGTCGATCCATGGCCATCTCAATCTCTGTCTCCTGAGCAGGGAGGTTGGCTGCAGCAAAGCCAGCCTGTGGAAGAAGAAATCATTACTAGGAACTTGATCATCTGGGACATGTCATGACCCTGAAGCTCTGAGTCCACCCTCCCGCAGTGCCCCCTCAAACTATAGGGGTTACACCTGCTAGTGAGGACTCAGCAAGGCTAGAGAGAGCAGGGCCTACAGGAATCACCCCAGCAACCTTCTCCATCCAGACCAACGGGTTGTCTTTTTGTAGTGGCCAGCTGAGAGCTGGCTTCTATCACTGGGCCCTCTTCAGAAGTCTGTGTACCAGAACTTCTCCATGCTCAGAGACCCTTGAGCTAATCTGGACAGCTCCTGGGTCTCTGAGGTTGTCATTTCAGGTCTGTCTGTCTGTAAACCTTGCCCTCTATCATTTTAACAGTTCTAACTTTACCCTTTGCCAGGATTGGCCGCTGTTTCCTAACCCTGCTACTTCTCTGAAAACCTTCCCCTTTTCAGTTACTTAACTTTGTATCTAACAACTCCTTCTACCAGTGCCTCCCCAGTGCTATGTGGGGAACCAGAGTTTTCATTCCTAAATACTGCCAACCAGATGATTTTATGCCCTTACTTCAGTGTTCCCCAAACTTTATTCCCCTAAGGTCTCTCGCCTGTGGAACATGTCCACAGTTTGGATGATTAGGCCACATTCCAACCTTAGCCCCGCCATGTGCTCAGGGTGGGACACCCTGAGAGCTGGGGATGGTTGTTCTGACCTTGCAGGGTCCTCTGCTGACAGGACAGTTATGAAAACACCTAACACAGGCTGGAGATGTAGCTCAGTTGGGGGTGCTTGCCTAGTGTGCTCAATGCCCCAGGTTGGTTTTCCAGCACTACATAAAACTAGGCATGGTGGCCCATATTCGCAATCCCAGCATTTGGGAAGTAGGGGCAGGAGAATCACAAGTTCAAGGTCATTCTTGGTCACAGTGCGCTCCTGGACTACATGAAACACTGTTGCAAAAACTACAATTAAATAAAGGCAACAGAATGACAAAACCACCTGTTAGACTGCAGAACAGTAACATTTCTTTGACTTTTAAAGTGTTATTTATATATTTATTTACCTATATTTGTGTGTGTGTGTACACGAGGAGGTGGTGTTGGATCCCCTGGAGAATTGTTGCAGATGGCTGTGAGCCAACTATTGTGGGTGCTGTGAACCAAACCAAAGTCTGTAAGACCATCACAGTGCTCTCTCTCCAGTCTTAAATGGACTTTACATCCTACGCTTGTATTTAGTACACACCCTAATTAGCACTCATTATCCAGCAAGGCCTGTATTTTTAACGATTCAATTCCATCTCCTGTGGTCAGTGATAACCCATAAACCATAACTGCCTGCCAAGGTGTTGACCACTTTCTTGAAATTAATCCAGCTTGAGTCTTAGGGTAATCACTACTCTATTCAAAAACTTGTGGGCTCTCCGCAGACATCAGACCACCAGTGCTATTCATATTGCCTCTCACGTTTCACTGCCTTGCTGAACATAGACCTCTTTCTGTAAAAAAAAGCTCCAAGGCCATTTGCCTGGCAATTTCTGACTTCCAGGCTTTTGCTGGGCTACGTCCCTCTTATCCACGAACATCCTTTCCTGCTCCACCCTGACAAAAATCAGTGCCCTCCTATTCTGTAAAACTAATTTTCTTTTCGAACCTAATGCTACTGTTGCTGCAAGTACCACCTTTGATGCTCAAGTAAGCATTCCATTCATACACCTAATTAGCATATACGTTATGTCTGACACAAGGCGTGGCTTGTGGTACAATCAAGCTCGCTGAAGAGGTGGACCCTGAATAAGGGCGGGTCATAGGAAAAGGATGTACTGAGCCTGCTTGAAAAGAAGTTTCTGGAAACCCCGTGTCACAAGAGGCCTTCCCGTTTCATCAAATGGGAGAAAAAGCACCGGTGACATCTGACGTCCAAGGTCAGCTGCACATCGCCAACAAGGGCCAGAAGTCCTCAAGGTAAAAAGAAAAAAAAAAGAAATGTTTTCTGGCCCCTCCCACCTGACCCCGGCCCCCAGCTCCACCTTCCTTCCATTCACTGCTGCAGAGCCCCAGTTCTCCTCTCTCTCCAGCGCCCGCTACAAGCTAGGGCTCGGGTCCGTTACCGGCCAGGCTCCGCGCGTGCTCGCGGGGGTGGCCCCCGGCGTTGCCCGGGTGAGCGGCCTTTCCGCAGCAGTGTGCGCGAGCCCCGGGCTGCCAGGCCGGGTGGTCTCCCGCCCCGTGACGCTCACCTCCGCGCTGGCAAGCTCCCGCGCACTTCGCACGCCGGACCCCTGCCTGCTGGCTGCCTGAGGGTCCATGCCCCGCCGCCCACGGCCAGGCGCCCGCCCGGGACACTCGAGCACGTGACGGCGACAGTCTGCAGAGCGGCCAATCGGCACGGCGCTGCCACCGAGGGGGCGGGGCGGCGCAGGGCAGCGGCTCAGGACGACACGCCCACCTGCGTCCAGTGGGGACCACAGGCTCTCCAAGCTCTCTGTGACATCTCGGTTTAGAGCCTGAGGTCCCAGACTGGGCATGTATTAGATGAGCAGAGGCTACCCCACAGCTTCTAAAGCCCAGGCGTGGACACAGTCAGACCTCTGCTGCACCATCATTTTTCACTCCACCCCATCGCAAGGTTTTCCAGGTTTCAGGTTGCAGCATCAAATAATGAGTAAAGTAAGCCAAAGGTGCTTAGTCCATCACCATCATGGCAGGGACCATGGAGGTAAGCATGGCAGGCATGGCGCTGGAGAAGTAGTTTATGAGCTACATCCTGATCTGAAAGCGGATGGCATGGGCTTTTGAAACTTCAAAGCCCACCCACAGTGACATACTTCCTCCAACAAGGCCAGACCTCTTCATCTTTCTAATTCTATCCAGGAGATCCACTCCTTAGTGACTAAGCATTCAAACACATGATCCTATGGGGACTATAGGATCTTTATTGCCCTCAACCTTAAATTGGAGAGAGTGACAGCATCTCTCACTGAACCTGGAGTTGATTGATTAGGTAAGACTAGCTGTCTAGGTTCTTCTCTCTCTCTCTCTCTCTCTCTCTCTCTCTCTCTTCAATGCTCAGGTGTGCAGAGGCTTTTTGCTGCTCACCCAAACTCAGGTCTTCATTATTGTAGAGTAAGCATTTACTTACTGAATCATCTCCCTAGCACATAAGATTTTTTAATGATATAGAGAAGCAACATATTGTTAAGTGAAACTTTTTTTGAAGATTTATTTATTTATATAGTGTTCTACCTGCATGTATGCCTGCAGGCCAGAAGAGGGCACCAGATCTCATTATAGATGGTTGTGAGGCACTAAGTAGTTGCTAGGAATCTCAGGATCTCTGGAAGATGAGAACTGTAGTAGAAGTTTCTGGCCCAGCATAGCCCCGGTGGTCTGGACCGGCCTGACACTGCTTAGCACCCCCACCCCCCCCCACACAATGACTCAGACATTTAGATTAATTACATGCTGTTTAGCTATGGCTCAGACTTACTGTTAACTTTTTCATCTTAACTCAACCCATTTCTATTAATCTATGTCTTACTACCTGGCCCATGGCTTACCTGAATTCCTTTATGTATTGCTTCTTGGGTGGCTGGATTGTGTCTCTTTGACTCCGTCTTCTTTCCCCTGTATCTATGATGCTTCTAAGATGCTTTGCCATAGGCCAGAACAGTCCCTTTATTAACCAATGATATTCACTGAGAGACATCTGACATTAGAGGATGAAGAGCAGCCAGGGCTCTTAACCTCTGAGCCATCTCTCCAGCTCCACTACGTGAAACTTAATGCAAAGTAAAAGTGCATTCAATGCTTCTCCAGTGACAGCATGATGCTAAGTTAAAGAATAAAACTCAAGCTGACGAATGTCTCCTCCGTGCTTCATAATATTGTCTCTGCTCCCCACTGTCTCTGTGCCTCCCCGCGGAGGCCTTCTCTATGGCTCCTATCTACCCCTTTCATGGTGCCTTTAAGTGTAAACGGTCCTTTGCTTATCAATCCCTGGGATAAATAACACACATTTTACACTGTCTCCGCCTTCTCCGAGGAGGCTCCCCATCACCCTCATTTCTACTGTGTGCACCAGCTCTCTTGGGATGGTTAGCAGTCTTGACAATTCCCAACCCCCTTAAAACTTCTTGTTGATACATGATAAACACAGTTATTTTTTGAATGATTGAATGATCTAAAAGAACCAATCCAATTCTGAATAAGAAAATCAAATGGCTGAGTTCAGCTCTAAGTAGAAAACAGTACGATTGCATTTTTTCTCTCTATACTATCTTATTTCCTCTGTATTTGAATGTATATATAATAGGGAAATATACACAATATAATAGGGAAAGATCAGAGACAAGCATACCATCTCATTCAGTTTAACTGGCTCCACCATACTATGTCCGCATTAGAGATATTATGTGTCTGCAAGCACACACACACACACACACACACACACGCACACGCACAGTTTGCGTCAATAAATGGACATCGCTTGTCTGACTTCTGTGTTTTGAGAAACATTGAGGAACTATGATAGAACTAGGTAAGGTGGTAACTTGTCTAAAATACCAACACTTGGAAGGCTGAGGCAGGAGAACTGGAATCAGGAATTCATGACTAGCCTAGACTTCTTGAGATTTTGTCTAAAAAAAAACAAACCAAAACAACAACAGCCCAAGCCTAAAGGCTGTATGTAGGTCTGGATCAACAGGACATACTCCACAAGCAGTTCTCTTTTCTGGAAGTATGGACTAACACATTAACATAGACTCGAAAGTGCCTCTCAATGTCCGTCAGCCATCATGCCTGCCAGCCACCTCTGAGTGAGTCACCTACAGGGCCCTATAAGCAACTAATGCCAAGTTGCTTGTACTCCTGATGTACAGGGCATGTTTAGCTGCCGGTGCCTGGGTTCCCTGGGTCTGCCAACACTTTCATGGCTCGTCGGTAGATCTGTTAGCAGTTCTGAGGTCTGCCAGGGATGGTTCAGTTCCTTCCTGTCATCCATACAAGGCTACTGTAAACAAAATCAGCTCTCTACATGGCCTTGTTAAGCAAGCTTAGTTATTTAGCATTACTTTAAGATTCCTAAGGTCGGCTGTCTGCAGAATACCAGCGCACTCTGGAGCAGGGGCAGGTAAACTCTGCCCCTGACCACATCCACAGCTCCTGCTGAGGGAATTTGCACGGCTCCCCGCCACGACCTTGAACTGAGCTAACCAACTACAGGGGTCTCTAAAGGGCAGATTCAGACCCTGCCCAGAGGTGAGGAGGGGACACCAGGCCTCAGCGCCTATATCCCAGCCTGGGAGGGAGAGTTGAGCTCCCATTGCTTCCAGTTCCACTCCTGGGACCAAGTGCTGTCTGCAGAGTCCCAGCACACTCTGGAGCAGGGGCAGGTAAACTCTGCCCCTGACCACACCCACAGCTCCTGCTGAGGGAATTTGCACAGCTACCCACCACGACCTCGAACTGAGCGAACCAACAACCACAGGGGTCTCTGAAAGACAGAATCAGACCCTGACCAGAGAGGTGACAGGAGGCACACAAACCTGAGTGCCACAACTAAACAGAACACATCTAATCGTGAACCACTGAAGCCATGGGCAAACGTCAGTGCAAAAAATTACATAATAATACAAAGGACAACATGGTAACTCCAGAAGAGAGTGGCGATCTTACAAATACAAGACCTAAACTGAGCAATGAAGAGGAAACAGAAGGAAGCAACACCAAAAATTCCTTTTTGATGATCATCAAAACTCTAAAAGAAGATATGAAAAAAAGCCTTAAAGAAATAGAAGAAAATACAAACAAAAAATTGGAAGAGATGAACAAATATATGAAAGAAACATTCCAGGAAATAAAAGCTGAAATAAAAGCTGAAATAGAAGCAATAAAAAAGGCGCAAAATGAGGCAAAAATGGAAATAGAAAACCTGAAGAAAAAAGCTGGAACTACAGATACAAGCATAACAAACAGAGCTCAAGAGATGGAAGATAGAATCTCTGAAGTGGAAGACTCAGTAGCTCAAATAGATATATCAGTCAAAGAAAATAGTAAAACTAAAAAAGTCATAACTCAAAATGTTCAGGAAATCTGGGACACCATTAAAAGACCTAATTTGAGAATAATAGGAATAGAAGAAGGAGAAGAATACCAGCTCAAAGGCACAGATAATGTTTTCAATAAAATCATAGAAGAAAACTTTCCTAACCTGAAGAAGGAAATGCCTATAAAGATACAAGAAGCTTACAGAACACCAAATAGATATGATCCCAAAAAAAACTCAGCGCGCCACATTATAATCAAGCCACAAAACATACAGAACAAAGAAAAAATTTTAAGAGCTGCAAAAGAAAAGGGACAACTCACATATAAAGGCAGACCCATCAGAATAACGCCTGACTATTCAATGGAAACAATGAAAGCTAGAAGGGCTTGGTCAGAAGTTATACAGACGCTTAAACAGCATGGATGCCAAACTAGAATACTATACCCTGCAAAATTATCAATCACCATAGATGGAGTAAACAAGGTATTTCAGGACAAAGTCAGACTGAAAGAATATCTATCTACCAATCCAGCACTACAGAGAGTATTAGAGGGAAAACTACAACCTA